>DF360889.1:18165-34908 GCA_000787875.1 Solanum virginianum | reverse complement strand
CTTCATATCGACACCATTAACTAGACTAACTTAAAAGGAAGGTCAAATTTCAATGGTCCGATAAGTGTGAGAGGAGTTTCCAAGAGTTAAAGACGAGGTTGACTACTACATGACTATGCCTGAAGCAACTAATGGATTCATAATCTACTGTGATGCCTCAAGAGTGGGACTGGGGTGTGTGTTAATACAGAGGGGAAAAGTTGTTGGTTATGCTTCAGACAACTCAAGGTGCATCAGAGGAATTATCCCACACATGACTTAGAATTGACAGCGGTTGTGTTTTCTCTCAAGCTATGGTACCATTACTTATATGGTAAACATGTTGATGTGTTAAAAAAGCACAAGAGCTTGCAGTATGTCTTTACCCAGAAGGAGCTTAACTTGAGGCAAAGAAAATTGCTTGAGTTGCTCAAACACTATGACATGAGCATCCTCTACCATCCAGGTAAAGCTAATGTGGTTTTTGACGCTCTTAGTAGATTATCCATGGGGAGTACCTCCCATGTCGAAGAGGGGAAAAATGATCTAGCTAAAGAAGTTCACATACTAGCATGATTGGGAGTTCAATTGGATGAATCTGGTGAAGGTGGAGTTCTTGTCCATAATAGGCTTGCATCATCTCTAGTAGTGGAGGTGAAGGAGAAGCAAGATTAAGACCTTATCTTACTGCAATTAAAGGTAGATGTGCATGAACAGAAGGTGATGGATTTCAACAAAGGGAGAGATGGGATATTGAGATATCAAGGCAGATTATGTGTTCTAAATGTTGATAACATATACTAGAGAATCATGGTAGAATTTGATAACTCTAAATATTCAATTTGTCCAGGCTCAACTAAAAAGTACCATGATTGAGAGAAGTCTATTGGTGGAGTGGGATGAAAAGATACATTGTTGAGTTTGTTTCAAAGTGCCCAAATGGCCAACAAGTTAAAGTTGAGCATCAAAGGGTATATGGAGTAGCTTAGGACTTTTAGATCCCAGAATGGAAGTGGAAGATGATTAAAATGGACTTCATCATTGGCTTATAGAGGTCCCGCAGACAACATGATTAAATTTAGGTGATAGTTGATAGGATTACCAAATCTGCGCACTTTTTGGTAGTAAAGACGACCGACACTACAAAGAATTATGCCTGTCTGTACATAAAAGAGATTGTTAGATTGCATGAAGTTTCTTTGTCTATCATCTCAGGCAAAGGAGCTCAATTAACTGCTTGATTTTGGAGATCATTTTAGAAAGGTCTAGATTCGAAGGTGAATCTTAGCACTGCCTTCCACCCACAAACAGATGGCCTGGCAGAGTGCACAATTCAGAATTTGGATGATATATTGAGGGACTGTATCATTGAGTTCAAATGTAATTGGGATGTCCACTTTTCTCTGATTGAGTTTTTCTACTATAACAGTTTCCATTCGAGCATTCAGATGGATCCTTATGAGGCCCTTTATGAGAGGAGATATAGATCACCGATTGGATGGTTTAAGGTAGGTAAAGTAGAGTTGGTTGGACCAGACTTGGTTCACCAAGCTGTAGAGAAGGTGAAGATCATATGAGAGAGATTGAAGTCTGCATACATCGATGTTAGGAGAAGAGATAGAGTTCGAGATTAATGATTGTGTGTATTTGAAAGTATCAACCATGAAGGGTGTGATGCAATTTGAGAAGAAAGGGAAGTTGAGTCCAAGGTACATTTGTCCTTATTAGATTGTGAGGAGAGTGGGAAGGGTAGCTTATGAGTTAGACCTACCACCAGAGTTAGCGACCATCCATCCAGTCTTTCACATTTTCATGCTTAAGAAGTGTTTGGAAGATCCACAGTTGGTAGTGCCTATTGAGAGTATTGGAGTGAAGGAAATCTTGAGCTATGAGGAGATTCCCATTCAAATCCTTGATCATTAGGTTTGCAAGTTAAGAACCAAAGAGATTGAGAAATCAATTTGTAGAAAAAGCTACTTGGGAAGCTGAAGAGATATGAAGGCTATGTGTCCACATTTATTCCTACCTATTGATGGTGAGAGAGGTGATGGTAATAACTCATTTCTATTCTTTAATTCCCCTTCTATTCCGACTTTGAATGGCGATAGTGTCCTAGAGCCCGATTAATGAGTTGCTTGATTTGTTGATTGTTTACTTGTAAATTGCTTAAATGATTGATTGCATAAGTTATTTGTGAATTATTGCCTAATAGAGTCCATCATAGGATTCGTGCCTCGATTAGGTTCCTAAATCGAGGACGAGTGATCTGAAGGTGGATATAATGTAACACTCCAAATTTATTCCACCTAATCTGAGTTGAGTGCCCAAGAGAAGATAAGAAAAACGACTTAGAAAAGTCATTGGAAGAAATCAGGAAGGCATCTATGAATCGTAGAGTGATTTATGGACCGTAGATGGGACCCCATAGTTGCCCATGTGACTTAGGAAATTTTCTAAGTCCAAGGACCATGTACGAGTCCTTCTACGAACCATATATCCTT
This sequence comes from Solanum virginianum, assembly GCA_000787875.1. Classification (NCBI taxonomy): domain Eukaryota; kingdom Viridiplantae; phylum Streptophyta; class Magnoliopsida; order Solanales; family Solanaceae; genus Solanum; species Solanum virginianum. Next base: position 32,428 of record DF360889.1, on the reverse strand, counting down.
CCACGAGCCGTAGAATGAGTTTTGTGGTTTGATTTAAATGAGCAATCTGCAAGCCAAAAGTAAAGAAAGAAGACCTTCGAATTGATACATACAAGAAAGGAAGCGCCCCACAAGAAGAGAGAGTTTTCAAGGAGATCTAATCAAACAAGGAAAGAGACTATCACATACATGAACATATTTGATATGAATATGGTATTGCAATCATCCTCAATCATCCTGGATCGAAATCATCACAAATCCTTGATGAAAAAAATAACTTTAGATTTTTCTTTTAAGAGTAAAGAGTTAGACTATATAAACCATCTTGCATATTAGAAGAAGTTTGCGCACTTCACTTGAATTAATGTATTATCCTTTTTTTAATCTTTCATAAGCTATTGTATTCTCTGGCTACAACTATAAAAAAAAAAAGTGAAAATAGTTTAAATTATATAGGTAGAGTTTGTGTCGAGAAAGCAAGGTTCGTAAGAAGTGAAGAATCCAAACCGTTTTACCATTAGTTTACAAAAAGCTTCTAAGGGAATCCTAGAAATTCAAGAGGACTAGACTAGGCACTATATTGATTATCCCAACAAGTATAAAATTACTTGTCTCTTTTATATTTGTGCTTAACATTTTGCTATTATCTATTATGCTAATTTTCAGCAAAGTCGACTCCTTCACGTGGATAGTTAACTAAGAAAGAGTTTTTTTTCTTTTTTTAATTTTAACCCCCCTCCCCTCACTCCAACCCACTTCTTAACTTTCAAAAATAGGTTATAGGATATACTCTCTATCTCATTCTTGCGTTACTCTTTTTCTTTAGTCCAATTAAAATAATATACATTTTTGTATTTAAAAACTATTTAAATTTTAATATTGTCTTTTTACCTTTACTAATACTAGTCTTGAAAACATGTGTTGCACGTTTATCCCTACACATTTATCTCTTAGTATAAAAAATTTCCATGTTTGTCCCTACGCATTTGTCTCCTACTATATAAAATTTGTACATATCTAGTCTCTCATTTTGAAAATTATTTGTAAATATGATAAACTTTATATTAATTAATGTCTTTATACAGAGAGCTTACGTAAGAATATATTCAATTTATATGTCTTTCTTACGATAGTAGAATCTTTCATTTTCTCACGACCTACATAATATCTCAAAGAATTAGTAGTACATGCAATTTTGATGTGTATATGCAAAACATAACATGCAAAATAAAATAAATTCTAATTTTTATTGAAGTGCACATAGTTTTTTGGTGATTTTTATGATAACCAAAAGGAATATCATGCCAACGAAGGAATATGGATACCATTCTGTCCAACAATTTTTTTTTTAAAAAAAGGGAAACTTTATCAGTTTATTTTTGTGTGAACATGGGTCAAGTAATTGTGAAAATTTTATGAAATGAAATAGTTGAATAGATTGAATTTATTATAAAATATGAAGAGTATTTAAAAAAATAAAATTTATTATGAGATATTGAAAGTATTTGAAAAGACTATTTTTATAAGATATTAAGATAGAAAATAATCTATTTATTATGACACAGATATTTTTATAATAATTTTACAATTTAATTAATTAGATGTTTCTATAACATTTTGATTGTGATAGCTTATGAAGGGAAAATGATTCCCTCTATTTTGGATATTTACATTATAGGATAGTGCTCAAAACACAAATAAAAATTAAAAAAAGAGTATATATTTCGTGGACATTCATAGAAAATAATTAAATAAACTGAAACACACAAATTTAAAAAGAATATATATTTCATGAACATTCATAAAAAATAACCAAATAAAATCAACATGCCTTCATAGAATCTTCAAAACTTTTTATTATTATTTCTTCTATAGAGGAGCCCACGAAGGGATTATATATGCGTTAGAATGATAATTCCATTTATAATAAGTTGAGTAGTGAGAAAAACTTAAGATAATAAATAAGATGATTCATTATCTAGCTAAATTGATAACGGAAGAAAATCAAAAGTTTTTCAGTTTATTATTCTTCCATTGGTTAACCAACATAATAGCTGAAATAAATATTTAATATTGAAATTAAAATGCAACTTAAATTTACTATGTAATATTATATAAATATGTATAATGGAATTATTGTAATAACCCAAACTTAAAATTTAAGATAACAAATAAGATGATTCATTATCTAGTTAAATTGGTAACGGAAGAAAATCAAAAGTTTTTCAGTTTGATATTCATTCATTGGTCAACCAACATAATAATTGAAATAAATCTTTTCATACTCATCGGTCTACACAAATTTAGCCTTCTTTTGGGTCAACTTAGTCATAGGAGAAAAAATAGAAGAGAACTCATTCACAAACCTCCGGTAATAACCCGCTAAGCCTAAGAAGCTTCTAATATCTAACGGGGTCAAAGGTGTAGGCCAATTTCTAATCACCTCTGATTTTTTAGGATCCATCTTAATACCGTTCCCCGATACGACATGACCTAGAAAGGCAACCTCTTTCAACCAAAATGCATTCTTCTCATACTTAGCATACAACTTCCTTCCCTCAATTTTTGTAGCACCACCCTTAAATGACCCACTTGCTCCTCCTCACTATGAGAGTAGATCAAGATATCATCAATGAAAACCACAACAAACAAATCAAGGCAGGGTTTGAAGATCCTATTCATAAGATCCATGAAGATAGCTGGTGCATTGGTCAACCCAAAAGACATAACCACAAATTCATAGTGCCCATATCTAATCCGAAAGGCCGTCTTGGGAATATCACACTCCTTCACTTTAACTTGGTGATACCCATACCAAAGATCAATCTTAGAGAAGTGACTAGCCCCTTGAAGTTGGTCAAATGGTATGAACTCCTTCACTTTAACTTGGTGATACCCATACCAAAGATCAATCTTAGAGAAGTGACTAGCCCCTTGAAGTTGGTCAAATAAATCACGAATCCTTGGTATAGTATACTTATTCTTTATGGTGACTCTATTACGTTGCAAGTAGTCGATGCACATTCTAGGAGAACCATCCTTCTTCTTCACAAACAATACTGGTGCATCTCAAGGTGATTGGCTAGGCCTAATAAAATTCTTCTTCGAATAAGTCCTTTAATTGCTCTTTCAACTCCTTCAACTTCGCCGAGGCCATACGGTAAGGAGGAATAGAAATAGGTTAAGCATCGGGAGGGAGATCTATGCAAAAATCTATTTTCCTTTCTGGAGGAACACCAAGAAAGTCACTAGGGAAGACATCTAGGAACTCATTAACCACTGGAACTGACTCTATGGGAAAGACTTTAGACTCAACATCCCTAACCCTTACAAGATGATAAAGACATCAAGGAACTGATTAACCACTAGAACTAACTCAATGGGAAGGACTTTGGACTCAACATACCTAACCCTTACAAGATGATAGAGACATCCCTTAGAAATTAACTTTTGGGCTTTAATGCAAGAGATAAACCTACCCTTGACCACAACATCATGACTCTCCAATTCAAGAATGGCTTCATTTGGGAATTAGAATTTGACCCTACGGGTTCTACAATCAATAGAGGTATAATATGCATGTAACCAATCCATCCCAAGAAAGACATCAAAATCTACCATATCCAACTCAATAAGATCACAAGGCAATATTTTATGCAAGATGCAAATGGGACAGTTTTTATACATCTTTCTAGCAATAATAGATGCACCAATAGGAGTAGACACCTCATAAGACTCACACAACAATTCATGTTCAACATGAAACTTTTTGGAAACAAAAGGTGTAATAAAAGAAAGTGTGGCACCTTGGTCTATAAATGCATACACATCAAAATCAAAGACTTTTAGCATACCGTTGACGACATCGGGCACCTCATCAATCCCTTGTCTCCCTTGGAGTGCATAGAACTGATTGTGCCTTGGGGAACCCCGTTATTGACCTCCTCTTCCCAAAAGGAACCACATTTGCACCAGCCTTGTGGTCGAACATCTTTACCCCTATTACCATTACATGGACAATCCATCAGCTTATGCCCACTTCACCAAAACTAAAACAAGAATTGGTGTCCTTCAAACATGGGCCACCATGACCCCTACCACACTTTGGACACCTAGCATTGGGCACCACACCAGCACCTCCTTGGGACCTTGGGTTGTCATTGGCAAACCTTCTATTAGGATCATGAGAATACCCTTGGCCTTGATGAAATTAGCCACCCTTGGGACTTTGGAACTTACCATCAAAATGGGCCTTCTTAGCCTCATTACCCCTTCTCTTTCTCAACTTCTCCCTCTCCAATTGTTTGGCATAAGTCATTAGGTGGGACAAATCCATGTCACTAATCAACATAAAGACATGACACTGCTTATTCACCAAATCAAAAACACCCATCACAAACTTATTCTTTCTAGACTTCGAGTCGGCAACCACGTGTGGATCATATTTAGAGAGTTGGTTGAACTTGAGGGCATACTCCCTCACACTTATTGACCCTTGCTTCAAACTTATGAACTCCATCATTTTGGCCTCTCTAAGCTCAAGCGGGAAGAATCGATTGAGGAAACCCGCCTTAAACTCCTCCTAAAACATCACATTGTTGTTCCTTTTCTCTTCCTTCCATTAAGTATACCATATTTGGGTCACCCCCTTGAGTTAGTATGCCATAAATTTTTAAGGGTCCTCATCGACTTTAGACCCATTGAACTCTAGTGGGTTCATCCTCATAAAGTCCCTCACCCCAGATGCCGAAATAGGAGCATGAGGGGCTTTGGCCTCTTGGTTGACTTGGTTAGCCATGGCTTGAGATAGCAAAGTGAGAATATCCCGGAGCTCTCCATGAGCCGGTTGTTCTTTGGGAGTGCAGGCTCTTCCTCCTCTTATGTTAGGTATGATCTAAAAATGTCAAAGAACATTTATTAGAGGGGAAACCTTACTAAATTCTATAGCACAACATAGATCATGAAGAAGGAAAACATTTCCTAAAAAATCTCATAGCCTCTTACTTATAGTTGTGGTGAAAAACACAACCATGAATAAGACTCTAATCAACGGGGTGTGTTGGATGCCGAGGACCATTAACAACCTAGTGCTCTGATACCAAGTTTGTCAAGACCTAAGCCTAGGGCCTAGACGTGACACGGGGAGCGGGGAACCCGAAGGGACCCCTAACAAGCCTCTTAGCATATCATTACATATCCTTGGTCGCAGAAGCAATAAGATAACAATAAGAGATAGTAAAAAGGGAAATACGGGACTAAGGTACATCCTTGATACCATAGAAACATAACAAGCTAATAGTATAACATTAATATATTATAAGGTTTCAACAACACCTCTAATACATAAATAGGAGCGGGGGCCAGGATAACTTTCTGGGATCACCCTTATAGTCAAAAGCATATAATTAGATAATGAGAGTTTTTACATAGAATAAGAATAGGAGATATCATCCCCGAATTTGAGGACACACCAAACTTGCTTTGAGAAGATAGTACTAGCCACGGGGAGGATGAGGATGATCGTGAGGAGCTTCAGTTCCTACATGATAACATCATGTAGGCATAGAGTATGCGTTAGTATGTTTGAATGTACTAAGTAAGTAGAATGCAATGCAACAAAAGATAGGTAACATAATCGAGATATATATTTAGGCAATAAATAAGCATATAGCAATATAACAAGCATGAATGATGCTTGAAGTAAACATGCTTATATATAGAACATATTTCATTTGTAGGAAAAGAGCATCATTATAAACCAATTAAACTTAGTACTTGGAATCCAAGGTAGACCACCCCTTGGAAGTGATTGAGGAATCAACTCCTCAATTGGTTGATGGTTGTTGCACCCTACCATCCATGGTGATTGAGGTATCAACCCTTTAATTGGTTGATAACATGACCACCCCCATCCCAAGTGATTAAGGAATCAAACCCCCAATAGGTTGACGGGCATGACCACCCCCATCCAAACTGATTGAGGTATCAACCCTTTAATTGGTTGATAACATGACCACCCCCATCCCAAGTGATTAAGGAATCAAACCCCCAATAGGTTGACGGGCATGACCACCCCCATCCAAACTGATTGAGGTATCAACCCCTCAATTGGTTAATGGGTATACCACCCCCCATCAAGATGGTTGAGGCAATTTACCCCTCCTCAACTAGGTATGGTCAACTCACAACACTATAGATATTTTTCATGAAATTAACACATATATACCTTCCTTTCACCATCATAAAGTCATTCAGGCCATAGGTCATATAATAGATCATCAACAACTTAAGAATCCAAAATCGGACATTTTATCAAACACTTGGTTGGTATGTAATGCTAGTATAAAACCATGCAATTCAAGAGTGAAATCATGCAAAAGAATTTGAAGTAAATCAACCTACCAACACTTGGTAATACCCACTTGCAAACTACATCAATACCCCTTATCAAAATACATAATGAATCATAGATTCATATCTCAAAACATACTTAAGTAGTCACAAGTTTATGAAACCCCAACATAGTTCATAGTCAAATCCATAATAAGTAAGACCCATAAGTAAATCAACTTAGAAGTTTATGAAACCCCAACGTAGTTCATAGTCAAATCCATAATAAGTAAGACCCATAAGTAAATCAACTTAGAAACATGAAATTTATGTAAAGGAAGCTTGGGCACCATGGGTGAAATGACTCAATGGTTGAAACACACATACCTTAACTTTGGAGAATTCCATGAAGATGATTTTAATGGAGACTTGAAGCTTGAGTGAATTCTTTAGATCCAGAATGAGATTTGACACTTAAATTTTGAGCGAAATATTTATCTAAGTATTTGAGAGAATATTGGGGAATGTCTTGTATGATATGAAGGTAAAATATGGCTAGGTATAGGTATTTTTATACATGGGAAGGCTTAGGCCCAAGACTCCTAAGCCTTGGACTGAAGTGAGAAAACTGGTAACAAAATACATAGGATCGTGATGGGTCTGTGTAGTGGTACCATTGCTTATCCCCATTATTTTGTGCAAACTTGAGAAATTTAAATTTTGCTACGGTCACTCAAAAATTGGGGTTAGATCCATTTCCCACTCAATTTTGCCCCTTGATCAAGAATATGAAGTTGGATTTTCAATATCATGCATGGATTTTGAGATATATGGAAATTACGATTTTAGGCACTTCCGAGGCACATTTTCGATCACTTTTTGGGGTCGTTTCAGTTATCAGGGAAAGCATCTATTGTGTTGCAAGTAACCATGCCAAATATGAGGGGTATATACCTCATCTACCTTGTCGGGTGGTGGCAATCCCGTACTACCATAGATAAGGGGTATGTACCTCATCCACCTTCCAAGCGGGTGGCATGTCTTGGATTCCAAGTTCTAAGTTGCTTGGTCTATGATGATGGTTTTATTCCTACACATGTAATATGTTCTCTATAAGCATATTTTACTTCAATCATTATTCGTGTATGCCATATTGCTATATGTTCATTTATTGTCTAATTATGTATTTTGATTATGTTGCCTATCTCTTGTTGTGTTGCGTCGTATATACTTAGTACATTCAAATGTACTAGCACATACACTATGCCAACATGATGTTATCATGTAGGAACAAGAGCTCCACTTGATCATCTCCCTCCACATGGCTAGTACTATCTTCTCAAAGCAAGTTTGGTGAATCCTCAACTCCGAGGACAATAGCTTTTGATCTTATGTTATGCAAAGACTCTCTCTATCTTCTTGTATGCTTTTAACTATGAGGGTGAGCCCAAAAAGTTATCTTGGCCCCCGTTAAATTCTAAGTTTAGAGGTGTTGTTGAACAAGTTATGTAATGATGCTATGAGCTTTTACTCTCTTGACTCTTGTATGTTTTGAGCTATGAAAGACTCCCTTAGTCCCGCTGCCCTTATTTTTGTTCTCTTATTGTTGTTTAGTTGCTTCTATGATCAAGGATGTGTAATGATATATTGAGAGGCTTGTTTTGGGTCCCTTCAGGTTCCCCATTCACCATGTCACGTCTAGGCCCTACGCTTGGATCGTAACACTTATGTCTTCTCTTATCTTTTCTATCATCTCATGTTGCATCTCCTCCTTCATTTCTTGGATACATTCCTTTACTCTAGTGTCAAAATCATGATCATGAAGTCGAGAATTGAAGAAGATGATGGACAAGCATTCTTATAGTAAACTGCTTGTGAACCAAGGACATAGATGCCTGCCTTTTTAACTCCACCCACTTCATCCATTTAAATTTTTGAAAAATCAACTGTTGGAGACTCAACAGAGTCATCTACAGTCAGAGATACAGATGTGATTTTAGACACTACAGCATCCTGGAAACAACAAATTAATGATATTATGCTAAGAAAAATGGTCAAGATTTATAGACAGACATGATAAATATCACCTAACTACTTCATTAATTGGTATTGCTCATTTAATAAATAAATGTAGTAGAAGCAACAGTAATATGAAACTCAATACAAGATCTAATTATCATAGAATTTCTGCTTAGCTAAAATAATAAAGATTGTATCCCATTTAGTAGGATTTCCTTAAAAAAGATTTTGAACACTTGCCCAAAAAACAAATGTTTTTGTTCTAAATGAATTCACCAAGTAAAATGTGTGCCTTTGTAGATGCAAAAATAGAACTAATATATAAGTACTAAGTACACAATATATAGAACGAAAAAATTTAAGCCTCTGTATCATTCTAGGAAATACTAGAAACGCAACAAAAGATGGAAAAGTTCAATTTTGAGAATATACGAGGTACATAGGTGATTTAAAGGAAATACGATCGTGGATTGATCAAATGCACATCATCCTAGATGATAAGATCGCAGGTCTTCACAAGCAAGTTAAAATACCAAAATGTAACACAAAAAGATTGAGCCAAAAGCAAATATCAGAAGAATTTTACAACCAACTACAAAGTTAATGAGAGCAAAGAACAACATGAGAAACTTGCATAAGCTATGTTAAGACATAAAAATAGTATGTTGTTAATATAAGCTACAAATATACATCTGTTAATTATATATTCTAGTGGCACATCAACTAGTACATCTATTTGTTACTTCCAGGGACTTCGACAGGTGGATGGACATATTGGTAGGATTTCTTGACTAGTATTATGGACTTGTAGCTCTACTATATATAGTTTAGTTCTTCCTTTAGGGTTTGTTGATTAGTGTTATGGACTTGTAGCTCTATTATATATAGTTTAGTTCTTCATTATTGTATCACTTATTAAACTATACTAATTGGTTTAAAATATATCAATCTTTCCTTTGAGTTTAATTGCATTGACAATCAATTTTTATTTATGAACATAACTCAAAAATTAATGTTTTAGACATAGACACACACACATACACACAGACACACAAACACATACACACACATACATATATATATGATGAGTTAAATGGGATGCATGAGGTCATTTTTTATTTATGAACATAACTTAAAAATTAATGATAGACACACTAGCAGAATCTATAAATAAGGAGTTAAATGAGATGCATAAAGTGTACAGGTAAACGGGACAGGGCAGAACAATATTTAAATGGGGCATACGATCAAATGGAGTAGCACAGAGTAAGGAAAAACCATAGCAAATAACACTTACCCTGCGTTGTCTTCACCCCATAGCCATCTCTATAATTTTCAAAATAACTAATCCACAGGCGCCAGAGAGAGAGAATATGATACCAAAGTTACTCAAGTTGATTGTATTAGAAGAAAGTAAATACAAAGCTAATGTACTAAAATAAAGCTATATCAAATTTAGGTGAAAAGAGGAAAGATATAATTCTATAATTTAAAGTTGCATATAGTATTATTAGAAAATTAATTGCTTACTTCACTATATTTCTCACTGAGACAATTTTTTGAACATTGTGCATATTTGGCCTTGAAAGCCTCAGTTTCAAAGTGAGGCTACCAACTCACCCAAACAAATTTTGGGATATTTTTGCGATACTGCTCAGAGGATCTTGCTTCAGATAGCATACCTTTGTATCTTTTTGCACATTTTTTCTTAAATTTGTCCTTTATGGAACATTCAATTGCAATATTTCACTAAAATTGTTTCTGTTTAAATAGATGAAAAGAAAAATAACACATGAATTAAATATAATGAAAATTTTAAATGAATAAATTATTGAGGCTAGTGACATGGCAGTCAGTTAAAAATGATGTAACTAACTTATGCAAGTTGGTTAGACATGTAAAAATACACCTACTGAAGGTGATAGAAATGTTGAACAAGATTTTTTCCCATTTGAGAGTCATCAAAAAGGAGATACGACCAGAAGTGGCTCAAAATCACCATCAGTGGAATGTCAATCTTGTGAAGGTTTTGAGCAGGTTCGAGAAGATTTGATTAATGGGGATTCTTCTCCCCAATCTAAATTTTATCCTATTGATATATCTGAGAATGAACATAAAGGAAGAGCTAGTATTGGAAACTCCGGAGGTAAGGTTGAACTAGAGAAATTGGCAGTCTCTTGGGAAAGATGCCAATGGTCAATTAAAAGATCTAGGTGGAGAACTTCCTGGTGAGTCGAAGATAGCACAATAAAAAATGATTGATGCAGGGACACATCTAGATCCTGTCAAAAATCAGGAAGCTCTAATGGGCAAGAGTGATAAAAAATGAAGAGGGGAGACAAGCAACTCAACCTTTGCCTTTGGTGCCAAGGCAAGGTTTCTATTTCCAACATTGATGCAAGTAAGCACTCCCAAGGACCTGACTAGTAGGTTAGTCAAGGTGAATGGGTTGATCTTAATCCCATGTCTAAGAATGTCGAGATAGGTAGGGAAAAAGCTCCAATACAAGCTGCTACCAATGAGGCCAGTGATGGTGATAATTGAAGAAACATATCTGGGAAAGGAACTGATCAAACTAAGGTTGGTGACGATACTATGTTGTTGCGTAAGGTAAAGGTTCTCAATCAGAATAATTTCCTAATGATTTCCAACAATTTTGAAAGATTTTTCCCTAATAATCATACTGCTAAACAGCCCAAAAACCTATCCACTCCTACTAACATGGCTAGACAACCCCAACTAATTCTAGTCCCAATCAAGATCCAAAATCTAATGGGAAAAAAGAGAACACCCCTGAACCAGCTCCCTATACTATTGTGCAATCCTTTACTGCTAATTTGAGACTAAATCAAGCTAGAAATGAGGTGCCTATTGAATTGAATGATCCCAAGTTTACTACTAAACAAGGAATGCTGATGATGCTCATGCTCCAATAAGAAAGCGATCGTTCTCAGCAATTAACCTAACCAAGGTTAGGATTGCATCCACAGAGAATACAAGGCTTGATTATAAGACTTCACCATTAATCATTTCTAGCATTTATGACTACAATCTCTAAGTATTGGGTGGGGGGGGGGTTTTGTGATTGAAAGACAATAAAATAAATGCTAACTATAACGCAAAGAAATACTAAATTGTGGGGACAACTTGGGAATTGTGTTCCTCATGGTTTGTCGACTTGATTACCCTAGACAACATAGCTACAATTGGTGATTTGCATGCAGAAAGGTAACTTAGGTTCTTCCAGCTCTCTTGTGAAGGTGATGGTTGAATTTCACCATAGTGCTTACTCAGCCACCATGGCGTGCCAACTAACCATTACTAATAGTCCCAGTCAACCTCCTCTTCGTCAGGTTTGGTTGATTAGATGAGAACACATCAATCAAATTCTATCATCTACTTCCTTTTTCCTATTCGTCACTACCTTGGTCAGGATCGTGATAGTAGGCGGGGTTCAGTATTGGCCACCACCAAACAACAATAATCATGAAGGAAAATAGATAATACATGTAAACCCCAATCATAGAAATGCAAGAAACCTAGGTCATTTCAATGTGAACTACCCATGGTTCCCACAACCCCAAGTTTTGGGAGCTTAGCTACTCATGGGTATGGAAAAACACAAGAGAATGTAAATAATAAACATAGTTGAGAGCTTTACCAATATAAATAAAGGAAAAATGCACCACAAATTGCAAACCCACAAGCTTGATTGATCAACAATAAATACAAGGCAAAGTTTGCAATCTCCAAAATGGATTTTCCAAGAGAGAACAATAAACTAATCTAAAAAACTAAGAAAAGCTTCAAAAAAATAATTCTCAATAGTCTATGCTGAATCCTTGCCCAGCCCTCCTGCTAAAAACCTAACTTAAACTATATATAGTATTTACAAAGTAACCCTAGAATTTACACAGAAAAGACAGCTGGCATCTAATAAGTTATGCAGGTATGATTCGTAGGATGACCTACGAGTCATAGTCAAGGTCTCGTGTCAGGTTCTTGGCATCTTAGACTAAACTAGTATGACCTATAGGTATGAGTTGTTGCTTGAGCTATGACTCGTATGTTGGTCTCGTAGTCTTGGTCTTCAGTTCTTAGTCCAATATCTTGGCTATCTGATTCTTGCTACGAGTCTACTCATATGAGTCGTAATATAACTTATGACTCGTATGATGGTCTCGTAGGGGTGACCTCCACTTAGAAGATTTCTAAATTTTGGTCTCTAATTTGCGCTAAGACCGTTGGGGCCACGTTGTCTAAGGTACGAGACATGACCACACTTTAATTTATATAGTCTACAAAGCCTCTATATAAGGAGAAATATCTGATAAGGGTTAGAATAGGCCCTGCCTCAACTAACTGCACAACATAAAAATATAAGCTCGAGACACGCAAAGCTCCGAAGCAACCTGGAGCTTGGTAAACAAAGCCAGATATCATGTACTCCTACTGGGGAGATCTATTAGCACCTATATCTGCAGCATGAAATGCAGGTCCCCCGTAAGGGACGTCTGTATGAGATAATGTACTGAATATGTAAGGTAGTAAATACTTTATATAAAGTAACAACTCAAATGAAACTTTGCACTAATGTAGGATAAGAGACCACCTTTAGTTATACTGTGGGATCATGTACTTTATGTTCTTTTTATTACTTTACCTTTGTTGTATAATCTGTGCACAACATGTAATAGAAATGACCAACTAATCAGTGGTAATTCTATATCAGGATCAGCCCTGTCTAGGCTTTTCCTTTAACCCCTTAGGCTACCCCTCGTGATAGGATCGACCCTGGCTAGGTGATTCTTCCACCCCTCGGGTTACCACCCATCAATAAACAATATACTTTACCTTTCAATTACCTTTGAGATAATTTCTTTAGTGGTCACAATATTGGAGCTGTAGGGCTGTATATGTAGCATATGACATGTAGATAATCATACAAGACATTAGGACAATGAGAAGAGTACGTTACACAAATAATGAAATGTGTATGAGATGAAACAACTCGTGAACTCTATTTACCAACAAGAACCTATGCAACTTGGTATCCACGTATGTATGTATATTTGAAGGTGGCTATGTATGGGGAGCATATGAATATGTGAAAAAGTGGAGACACGGTTAATAGTTGTGTCGGAGTTGGTAAGCGCCTTTATGTGCCAAGGAAGAATCTAGATTTCATGCCAAGTAATACGAAATCAAGTAGCCTTACATACCTCGCTATACGACCTCGCTATTACGTCGAGATAACCTTCTATTCCTTCAAATATTTATTTACAACATAGTAGGTGATAAAACTAGCATTAGCAGCCAATAGACATATATTGGCAGCCTAATCTCATTAAAAAAAACAAGATATGGGCAACAAGCATATAGTTATAAACCCGAGCGTATTCTTTCAACCTTTTCATCTTTAATCGTATTTTCTAATACATATTCTCATATAAATATCATGTGCAGCCTATTTTAGTGCCATAACAGCCTTACAACTGCCCACAAAGCACAATACATAACAATTCTGCACAATATACAAATAGGCAGCATAACGTTACACCCCTTCGCTACATTTCGACGTCGACAATTCCAAAGCTATTCCAACTTTAATAAAATTGTCCTCAACACATCTATACACAACAACAACCTTAAAACAGTCTCAAAATAGTACCTAAGAAATCATGAAGGACGTGAGGCAATAGCCTCCCATCCATTAACCAACAAGTTCCAATCAAGAATACAATTGCGATATCATATAAGAACTCACTTTTGCGGACTGTAAAAATGAGGCAGCAACCCTTATGGATCATTATAAAACCAATACACATTAAGAAAAACAGCCTCCCTTCATAATCAATCCAACCAAAAAGAGGAAAGCTTCCAAATAAACAAGAAAAATGTACAACAACTTTTGGAACACATGTTGTCCAACAAT
>DF360889.1:1127-18131 GCA_000787875.1 Solanum virginianum | reverse complement strand
AATTTCAGCAAGGGTATAGTTAGCTTATCCTCTTGTTTTACATAAGAAAACCATACTAAACACATAAGTAAACTTACTTACCTTAGCCTTCAAGATGTAAGGCTTCTCCAAGAACCCTAGAGGGTTGTATTGGCTGCCTTATGAAGTAAAGTAATGAGAGAAAAGAGTTTCTTAGGAAAGCAGAAAATTGCTCGAAAGTGAAATGAATTAAGGTGCTGTTTTTGAGCCCTTTTAAAGTCTCACTTTGGCTGACTTTGCCTTGAGCTTTTGACCACATATTATCATATATTAGCAACCTAGTGATATAGCAGCTTGGCCCTTACACTTATGGCTAACTTTACCTTGAGTGTTTAACCACATATTATCATTTATTAGCAAGCTAGTGGTACAGCAGGTTAGCCCTTACACTTGGGCCTAAATGGGTCTCCAAGTTGATGGGCCTTGGCTGCCCATTTTTCAAATTCCTCTTCACTTAGTTTGGGCCCAATTAGTCAAGTAGGTTGTGATGTATTTGGGCCCTTTTATTCTTCATCTTGGGCTGTAAGTGTAGTCCATTTATGATTCTAATACATGGGCTAAAGTTATACCCTTAACTCGAACTTTATTCATAATCAGAATTGGACAAATTCGACGTTGGGCCTCGTCTCCATTTAGCTAGCAAGTTTAAGCTAAGCAAATAGGTGACTCACCTGCTAGCTTCCAAAGTACTACAAGTACCTTAATTCTCTCTCTTTATTTAGGGTCATAATCCCCTCAATTTGACTTAAAACATATTTACACTTGACCCTTTTCGGCTTTAGACACACATATCGTCCTCTAACACGAGATTCAAGCACTTTTAAAATTGGCACTAATTTGAAAAGCCATATCATGTTTCATTTGCATAGTACAAGTATTGTAAGGTGTAGGGTGTTATAGTGGGCTCACAAGGCCTATGCTTCAGCAAATTCAGCAACCTTTCTCCAAAATCACGCTAACCTAACTTTTCTGCAAGATTAACACAAAAACACATCAAAACACTAAAAAGTCACTTTTTAAGAACTCATAAAATCCCTTGTTTCAGGCACCAAATTTGCTGTATTTTGACAGCATATGAACACCCTCAACTTAGAATTATTGCTTGCCCTCAAGCGACCACTCAATCTATATAAACAAAGAGAAATACATAGCAGTTATACTAATACAACATATCCTCTGATCTGGGTATCCAACTACTATTTTCAAAATAGGGTTGCAAAGTTATTAAGAAAGCAAGAACATAATAAGGGACTTGGAAATCCAACTATTACAAGTTAAGGAGCATCAACCATCCACAATCACTGGTATAGTCATATGCTACTCAAGTAATGCAAATGCCCTCACTAGAAAGAAGTCCCTCATACTCACTCTAAAGCATTTAGAATTCAAGGATTGAGGAAGCATTCTCACTCTCACAATTAAAATTCAATGCATACTAATTAACACCATAGGCTTGCCCCTAGACTCATCTTCTTTCTTGGTGATAGAGTGGAGTTGGATCTCTTTTGGCCTTATAGGCTTGTAACATAGGCTCATGGTGCTTTGGTGTGGCATTTTGGGCAAGTAGTGACTAAAGCTATCCTTCAACCATGTTTACTTACACATTTTGCTTTCATAATCCAACCCCTTTTAATTAATGCATCCTTATTCTCTTATTTTGAACTTTTTTTGAGTGCTTTCTTTCTCTTTTTCAGCTGTGCCTTGATTTCAAACTCACTTTTCCTACTTTTTCTCAATTTAAGGCAATTTTCTTCTTTTTCTTTACTCGGTTCATGCTTTTATTTTATTTTATTTTATTTCATTCTTGATTTCCCAACCAGCCACCTCATTATCATTACTTTACCATAATAAAGGTCACTCTCAACTTCTTCACTCGATTCATGCTTTTTCATTTCTTTCTTGATTTTCCAATTAACCACCTTATTATTATTACTTTACCATAATAAGGGCCACCCTCAAATTAGGCTTTTAACCTCAGGTGAAGTACACAATATCTATGCCTCAAACCAGGGCCACCAACTGCAGCCACCCTCAACTTAGGCCTTTGGCCTCAATTAAGGCTCACATGTTCAAGGATAGACCAGGGCCAATATCAGGGCATTTCATCAAACAAGGTTAGGCTAGCAAGGTATCAAGAAAGAATGAGCACATAGTAAGATCAACAATTTGGAACAAGGGATTCACTCACTCATCTGGTGGGTCATTTAGGCTAAAAGTGGTTTCACTTAAAGAACAAAGGCCTAAGATCCTTTTCATATCCACCACATCACCAAACTAACTTTAGAGTAACAAGGCAAGTTTTGGGTCCATACAAGATGCATGAATACAGCGAAATAAGCTCACAGCACACAAGGCAATTGCATCCACAATCATGCATAGACTCATAGGTCATGCTTTCAGTCTTAGCTTACCTTCACAATATCAGAACAAATATTGCCAGATACTCCAGAATGTATGAATCCATCAATAATTACAACCTCAAAAATTTTGAGGGTACCCAATTTTTCATCAAAAGATTGAAAACAAATCTAAAAATATGTATATGTCAATAGATAACACTACTATGAATTTACCCATTAGCTACACTACCTAAAAATACCAGTTCAACAGAAAAGTAAATATCCATAAGGAAAAAGAAGCACGGTAAGAAAACCTTGGGATCCAAAATAGGAGAAGTTATGGATGAGGCTGCTCAGACTTCACCTTTATCCATAACTTCCACCACCTCACCAAAATGTGATACTTTGTCCTCAAAGTAAAATCAAAAATGAAAACAAAACACAATAACATAGAAATATATACATACATCAATTAAAATCCAAAAATTAACATCCAAAATATAAGTAAAAATAACATTCAACATAAGAATATTTAAACACAACCAAAAATCAACATAATAAAAATATTGTCTGAAAAGAGAACAATGAACAAAGTATCCAACATAATAAAATGAGAACTGGCGTCAAAAGAAGTCAAACATTGTGGTGCATCAAGCACTAGTCTCAGCCTGATCTATGGGGCCCTAGGGCTGCCTCTCCTCTGTAGTTGTATCGGAAGAGCCCACTTCAGGTGGGATGTATCATGCGCTCTCTCTCTGAATAGCCGCTAACAGAAGCGACTCCTCTACCACTTCTTTGGGTATGGGATCCTCTTCCTATCTCAGCTTCTTCGGGGTTGGGTTTGGGTCAACGTGCTCGAGGGACCTCTTCCCCACTGGTGTCCAGATAGTCAGTGAGCCAATCAAATGCCTCATCTCTTACCGGTGCTACCTCCGGGGTTGGGACAGGGGCTGACAACATCTGTAATAATTTGGCCTTGAACTTGGCTAGCTTCTTAGTAATGCACTTGCATCGGCAGGCCTAGCTCCCTCGAGCCTCCAATGGACTCTAGTGTCAAATACGTCAACCCGGGCATCCACCACTCAGAATCTCTCATCAACTAAATCTCGAGCAAATGCCCTCATCCTCTGCTCAGAGTCCCCAATAGTCTGATCAATCAATGGCCGGACCCGTGCTGACAACTCCCGTAGCCTGCCCTCTACTACAGCCACCCTGAGTAGTAAAGCCTAAAAAGCAACAACAGAGAAAAGAGGATCAACCTGTAAAGAAGATATTGCTAGTGCTGAAGTGCTGGAGGATGGTGTAGACACGATCTCAATGACTGGTGTAGGCTCTACAATGGCCGGAGTGGTGCCAGTAGTAGCTGGAGATGACCCCAAAATCTGAGGCTCTACTGGGAATAGCTCTGGCATAGAAGGTAGGATAGCTCTCTATAGGGCTATTGGGTTTCCATCTGCCTTGATTAAGCTGGGGTCCATCATACGCTAAGCCTCTATATGAGGGTTCAGGTAGAGAGAAACCAGTACACCAGCTTCCTTGCATAATCTATGAATCAGAATAGGGAATAGCAATGCTTAATAAGTGCGGACTGCTGACTCATGGATTTGTTCTGCCATAACACGAGCCTAATTAATTTCATACCCTGCCAATATGCTCGCCAATAAGACGACCCTCTCTAATATGATCACATTATCTGTGAATGTGGGCCTGATGCACATTCAGATAATAGCCCATCAAAACTTTGCCCTAAATGAGAAATGGACCTTTAGAATATGCTTGGCATGGTCTGTAACCCATATTACCTTTACACCTTCCTCGCAAACTTGTCACGCTATCCACCTTAGTAACTTCATTTCATCCCAGCATCATTCTGATTAACTGTTTTCCTCATGTCTGCCATCCTATAGTCATATTCTGCTATGGACTGTGGGGCTTAATAATTAGGTCCGAATTGCACCCTTTGAATAGTCTCTGCTGAGATATCGACAATCTCACCCCTGACCATGACTTTACTCAACCATGGTGCATTATTGGGTTTCATGAGCCTCAAAAGGTTGCCACATATAGTAGCATAGTAAGAAGCATAGAATTCTCGGACCAGGTAAGTGGAGTACTTCTCCAACACTTGTGATAACCATCCTAACCCATGGCGGTCAATATCAGCTTCCAAATTTAGTACATCTTTCAACCCTGAGTCTTTCAATCTTGCCTCCTCATGAAATCTCTGCACTGGCCTCCCTTGACTCTTAAGTTCCAGTCCCTTATCATAAATCTCTTCCATTCCAGGACTGCACCATCTTCTATTTTGTGGATCGGTGGAGGTGACAGTGTAAACAAAATTAGTTTGCTATGGAAGAGCAGTCTCTTCTGGGTGAGACTAAGAAACTTCAAGAGAACCAGAGTTAGAAGTAAAGTCATCATTTTCTGACCCATCTTCTTTATCCTCCTTATCAGACTGGGAGGAGCTATCCGCTTCCCTCAGTATTCTAGTTAATTATGATCGTGTTACAGGTACATTAGCCTCAGGGTCAGGGTGCACATTCATCTCTTCAATTGATTGCTCATCCTCGAAGGACTCAACTCTCAGTTGGTGTCTTGGGGATAGGGCATCAACTCTTCGTCCTTTAGGAGACATTATATCTGCAAAACTATTACCAACCAAAGCCTAAGTACCATGATGTCTTGTACTTACAAGATAATAAATAAAGCAATCAGTCAACCAACAATAAAATATCTCAAGTAAAAAGACTAAACCAGATGCAAGTTTGCAGACATGAGGTAGAGGTACGACTCGTAGGACAACCTACGAGTTGTACAGTAGCCTTGTAACAACAAGTTAGCTAAGGGAAATGTATTCTGAAATTAGGTACCAGACATTTCAAGGGTTCAATTCAATGCTACGAAACCATCACTATGACTCGTAACTAGTGGTACAAGTCGTAGATGAGCCTTGTATGGAAAATGTTAAGGCATCTTAGGTTACTGTTGCCTGTTACAAAGGTCTACTATGACTCGTAGGATAACCTACGACTCGTAGTGGGTCCTTGTAGCAGGAAGCAGGCAGAACCCAAGGTGCTTCTAACTTTTCCACAATGACCCACAACTTCACAAACAAACACAAAGTTTACACGCTAACAGAAAAAGGTGATGTTGCAACAACCAAAACATTCTCCATTATCAATATTCTCAAAATACATCATGAATTTTTCTCAACTTGGGCAAAATATTTCTAATAGTAACAACCTTAACACATATAATAGGGAATATACATAAGTAAATTGCCATAGGATAATTGTAACACCCCCACCCCAACAATTTCCATCCTACATAATTTCTGTAAGACAATGACCCACATAGTACACTACAAGGCACATGGCCATGCTATCAAGTATCATGATCACTTAACAAAGATAAGATTCAAGGTATGACCATCATCAGGCATTCATTCAAACATCCATTAGACAAGCCTATTTTAGAGATAAACCAAATTTGACCACGAGGACTTACCAGATGAATGTGTGAATGTATGATAAGGTGAAGAAAAACTGGAAGAGTTCTTGGTGCACAATTTACTTGCTAGGAAATTTTAGTGGGTGAAAGATGTAAAGATGAATGAAATAGCGAAAGGGAATAATAAGGGGAATTATAAACTGAAAGGGAATGCTTCATCAAAGGGCATGAAGAGCCAAGAGACGTCAGTCTCTTAATATTCAAAACCATTTTCCCTTTGAAATTCTAAAGATCTCTCTTACGAGGCCCCGACTATGAATCATATGAAATCATACAACGTGTAGGCCCCGATCTCGTAGAAGACCTAACACTTAGGAACATTTTGACTTTATGCCTGAGCACTACGAACCTTATTTATGACTCGTAGGGAATCCTATGAATAAGTTTGGATCGTAGTATTTGTACCAGCTTTTGGTACTTACTGTTCCTCGCTATGAGGCATTACTATGAGTCTTAACGTTCATGACGACCCGTAGGCCTGCTTGTAGAAGCCGGTCCAAACAGAATTTTTTCCCTTCTTTCATTCTTAGTTTGTCCCTGCAACCTATTACCCAAAACACACCAAAATGCCAATTTCTACAACTGGTACAAAGTATTAACAATCACAGTACAATATCAAATTACCTACCGACAATTAAAATGCTATAAAAAGTCTCAAAATAAAACAACACATAAGAAATGTTTGGGTTGCCTCCAAGAAATACCTTGTTTAATGTCGTGGCTCGACTTTATCATCATGGACAATTAGACTTCTCCATGAGTTCCATCACTACTTTTTCTACTCTTCCTTTGTTCATCTTGCACTACGCCTATTTACTCAGCGAGCTGCTCCAACCTATCACCAAGTCTTTGCATCGATATAGTTTTTTGTTCCATTTTGTAGTTACATTTGAGGCTCTGATTCTTGCTACGAGTTCACTTATATGAGTTGTAGTGTAACTTATGACTCGTATGATGGTCTCGTAGGGGTGACCTCCAGATCTTTATCTCTCGAAAAATATCATCTTGTTCATTCACCTTGATCAGAACTTGCTCAAGCATATGCTTAATCCGAGTCAGTTTATTGGTGATACAAAGTTGGTGTAGCACCCTCGTCCAATGTGCAACATATTTACTTTTGGGTTTATTTGAGACTCTTGTAGATGAACTAACAGATTGGTCTGGCTTGCTCTTGAAGGGGTTGGTAGACTTGGGTAACTGCAGATAGTTTGTCCATGCTCTCAATGATCTCATTAAATGGTCATCTTATGAACTCCTAACAGACTCCTCCAAACAATACGTCAGCCTACCCTTGTTGCTCAGAGGGTAATGCTCGGTAGAAGCTAGCTGCCAACTCATCATTAGTTAGACCATGGTTCTGATTCGCTACCAACCACTGTTTGTATCTTTCCTAGACCGCTACTAAAGGTTCTCCTGGCAACCTTTTCAAATTACAGATGTTATTTTGTATCTTCTGCCTGTTGGATTCTCTATAGAAGTTCATAATTAGAGCAAACATCGGGTGGGAGAATTGACCACCATTTCTCAGCTTCACTCCGAAGAGTCATAAGGAAAACCTGAAGAGCTATGGCCTCCCAAGCAGGATGTCTTGTCACAAGGACCCCCCCTCAATGTTTGAGTGAAATTTTGTAGATGGATTTGGGGATCCTCGAACCCTTGCCCATAAACTAGGGCACGCCTCTGCAAAGTTTCCAACAAGTCATTTGCAATGTAGTACGTTTGCTTAGTCATAGTGCCAGTCATCCTGTACCTAAAATCAACTAACAAAAACAAACAGAAAAAGTAAAATACAGGAGACTCTAGAAATCAACACTAGAATTAACTAATAGAGAAATCAAATCAAAATCTAGTCGTATTCCCCAGTAACAGTGCCATAATTTTTGATGATGTTCACGCTCCAATAAAAAAGTGATCGTTGTCAGTAATTAACCTAACCAAGGTTAGGATTGAATCTACAGGGAATACAGGGGTTGATTATAAGATTTCACCACTAATCATTTCTACGTTTATGACGACAATCTCTAAATTGGGGGTGGGGGTTTATGATTCAAAAATAAAATAAAATAAAATAAAAACTAACTATAACGCAAGAAAATACTCAATTTTGTGGACAACTTGGGAATTGTGTTCCCCATGGCTCATCGACTTGATTACCCTAGACAATGTAGCTACAATTGGTGATTTTCATGCAGGACAGTAACTTAGGTTCTTCCAGCCCTTTTGTGAAGGTAAAGGTCGAATTTCACCATGGCGCTTGGTCAGTCACTATGGCGTGCCAACTAACCGTTACCAATAGTCCTAGTCAACCTCCCCTTGGTCAGGTTTGGTTGATTAGACGAGATTATATCAAGCAAATACTGTCATCTACTTCTCTTTTCCTAATCATCACTACCTTGATCAGGATCAAGATAGTAGGTGGGGTTTTATGTTGGCCACCACCAAACAATAATAATTATGAAGGGAAATAAATAATATATGCAATCCCCAATCATAGAAATGCAAGAAACCTAGGTCATTTAAATGTCAACTACCCATGGTTCTCACAACCTCAAGTTGTGAGTGCTTATCCAATTATGGCTGTGGAGAAATACACAAGAATGCAAATAATAAACATAGTTGAGAGCTTTACCCATACAAATAAAGGAAATAGGCATCACAAATTGCAAACCCATAAGCTTGATTGATCAATAATGAATACAAGGCAAAGTTTGCAATCCCCAAAATGGGTTTTCCAAGAGAGAACAATAAACTAATCTAAAAAACTAAGAAAGCTGCAAAAATGTATTTCTCAATAGTCTATGTTGAATCCTTGTCCAACCCTCCTTCTAAAAACCTAACTTAAACTATTTATAGTATTTACAAAGTAACCCTAGAATTTACATAGAAAAAATAGTTGGTATCTGATAAGTTATGAAAGTATGACTCGTAGGATGACCTACGAGTCATAGTTGGGGTCTCGTATCAGGTTCTTGATAACTTACACTAAACTGGTATGACCTATAGGTATAAGTCATTGCTTGAGCTATGACTCGTATGTTGGTCTCGTAGTCTTGTTCTTCAGTTTTTCATCCAACATTTGGCTCTCTGATTCTTGCTACGAGTTCACTTATATGAGTTGTAGTGTAACTTATGACTCGTATGATGGTCTCGTAGGGGTGACCTCCAGTTAGCAGATTTCTAAATTTCAGTCTTTGATTCTTGCTACGACACACCCTATGACTCGTAGCTTGACCTATGACTCGTAGGTGGGCTCATAAGGCCTATGCTTCAGCAAATTCTGTAAGTTTTCTCCAAAATCATAGCAACCTAACTTTTCTGCAAGATTAACACAAAAATACATCAAAACACTAAAAAGTCACTTTAAGAACTCACAAAATTCCTTATTTCAGGCACTAAATGTATTGTATTTTGACAGCATATCAAATGCCAATAGTGATATTCAATAAAGATGATTCTGCGGTGAAATTGGCTGCTAGTTGCAAGTACACTCTTATTGGTAAGTATACCAGTACTATGCCTAAACTTGAGATGATCAGGAGGAGTTTTATTCTTCAAACTCAACTTTCTAAAGGAGTTGATCAAGGATGTCACTGGTTTCTCTAAGAAGAGTAGTCCTTTAAAATTATTTAGGTTGTCCACTTTATATTGGGTGGTAGAGAACAATTTACTACTCTGATTTGGTGGCTAAAATTGTTAAGAAAATCAATTGTTGGCAAGCCAAAATTCTGAGTTATGGTGGCAAGATCACTCTCATTAAGCATATCTTGCTCTCTATCCTTATTCATACCTAAGCAACTGTTTCTCCCCCAAAAAAACCTCTCAAGTACATTCAAGGAGTGATTTTTGATTTCTTTTGGGGATGAGATCAAGATAGGAAAAAATATCATTGGACCTCTTAGAAAACATTAGGTTATCCACTGGATGAAGGAGGTATTGGGGTGAGGAATCTGACGGATGTGTGTACTACATTCAATACAAGCAATGGTGGAGATTTAGATCATGCACATCCCTTTGGAGCCAATTTTAGAAGGCAAAATATTGTCAAAGGGCCAATCCAATAGCCAAGAAGTGGGAAAATGGTCAATCTTTGATATGGAAATATTTGACTAGAAACAAAGTGGTGATTGAAGATCATATTACTTGGAGACTGCAGTCTTGTACCTGTTAATTCTGGTAGGATGATTGGTTAGGCATTGGCCCCCTATCTTATCATACTATAGGCAGTGTCAGACTCAACAATGTTACTGTGAATCAATTCCTAGTAGATGGGCATTGGAATGAAGCTATGGTTAGGAAATATGCTCCTTCCCTTCTGGTCCCTCAGATTTTGCAATGTAAGTTCCAATACAAAGAAGTTGTCCCTGATAGAGCAATCTGGAAGCTAACTGATATTGAGGATTTCACTATTGCTTCAGCCTGGGAGTTTATTAGAAGGAAAAAACATAAGAATTTGCGATACTCTTGTTTCTAGAATAGACATATTCCTTTCAAAGTTTCCTTTTTTAGTATGGCGATCCTTGAGGAAGAAACTTCCCACTAATGATAGGCTCATCTCATTTGGTGCTGCACAAGTGGAGTGTTCTTGTTGTATCAGGATTGGTATGGACAATATAGAGCATAGTTTTGTCACAGGAATATTTCTCTAGTTTCATTAGCATACCACATAGTCAGATTCATTTACATAGCTTGCTACTATCTTGGAGGCATATAAAAACTAAAAATGAGTTACACAAGCTGCTTGTTCATTCTCTTCCCACTTTTATATGTTGGAATCTCTAGAAAAATAGGTGTGCAGCAAAGTATGGTAATAAGAAGTCTAGTACCTCGAGGGTAAAGTTTCTGATTTATCAATATATCTCATCTCCTTATCACCACCTATCCTTACTTGTCGCGGCCCGGTAGCTGGAATGAATTGATAACTATGGTTGAGGGTTGCTCACACGAAATAAAAATTACTACTATTTCTTGGAAACCTCCTTCTACTGGCTTATTGAAACTCAATACTGATAGGTGTGCTTTAAGGAACCCAAGCAGAATTAGTGGTGGAGGAGTTCTTAGGGATCAACATAGAGTCTTGTTGTATGCTTTTTCTATTCCCTTAGGCTTTGGCACCAATAATCAGGATGAGATCCAGGCAATAACATATGGAATTCAATGGTACATTAATTATGGTTATAAACACATATTACTAGAAGTTGATTCACAGCTTCTAGTGCATTGGATCTGCTCTAATAGCTAGGTGCCTTGGAACCTATATTGCTTTATCTCTGGTCTTAAGGATCAGATTTCACAACTAAGGAGATTTCAATGTATTCACGCTTGCAGAGAAGGTAACAATGTGGCTGATCTTCTTTCTAGTTTTCTCACTAGAGCAATACTACCAAATTTAGCAAATGATTAAAAGAGGACAAGATGTTGATGTCACTAGCCTCAATACAAACTCCATAATAAAATGATAATTAGTAAAGATTTACCTTAAACTCTTCCCAGTAAAAGTCCTTAATCTCTGGTGTAACTGACTTCCAATCATGTCCTTTAGGATCTAGTTATTCCTTAAAAAATTTTATGAATGCGCAGGATACATTATTTGAAGACTCCAAGCTAGTATAAACATAAAATGAATACTCAATTATATTTATGCATATCAAGGGCATGCTAGAGTGTATTATCAGTGTTTTAACGATAATATAAGAGCTTACAGAGGTAGAAGAAGTAAAGAAAAAATTATGAAACTTGTGAAAGTTTTGGCAAACAGACGAGGACTTAGTATATGTTATAAAATCATGTCATTAGCTTATTTTGAAACAATATTGACACCTGTGAATAAGCAACTTTCTTCAAGCAAGAAACTTTCTATATGAATTTAAAACACTTCAATTTTGTAATTCGTTCCTCATAAATGCAGCTTAAGAAAATCAATATAACTTCAAGTGATCTATTAAAAAATAAAAATCAACAGAACTTAATTCTTTTCCCACAAAGCTAAAGAATGTAAAAGAAACTATATTGTACTCATACCTTCCAAGGATGATTTCAATTGGGATGCGGGTACAATCAGTAGTATTTGACAAACTTAATGATACATTTTCATTGCTAGGTGTTTCAATCCCCAAAGATGAAGATGGTACAAATATGTTGACTGTGACTGAATCTTGTATTTTTGGTGTCGATACTTCAAGCGATAATGGTGCTTGAGTAGGTATTGAACTCAACTTAGGAGGAGATGTCAGTGGATTTGCTTTCCTTTTTCTAGAATATCTACTTGGTCTACCTCCCCTGGGTGCTATAATCTTCAATTTAAAGCTACATGCAGATGAAATAGTAACATAAGCTGAATAATATAATTATAACAAGAATAAGTAATTACTTGATATATCACTCCAATAATAAATGCCTCTAAAAAGTTAAGAACAAGTATCTATGTATCTAGACATGAAGGATAAATATATAAACACTTGAATGGAGAGAAAATTATTCCATTACTATTCAAAATGCAATTTCAGAATCAGCTACTTCCTGACACATAATGAGAGTGAGGGATAACAGTTCTATCAAATAACCTAAAGAGCTATTAAAATAAAGTACAGAGCTAAAATAAAAATATGAAATTGATAGATCTAAAATCTAAAACTTTATCTGCAAGATATAAAATCTAATGGTAATAAAATAAACTTTATATGATGTTTTTGGTCACTCTAATGCTCTTGTTTAAAGAGATTAGAGCACTTCTACTCTATTCATTGTCACTTGTTTCATATGCCTCTTCATCCTCATTATCATCATCTTCATCTAATTCGAATTCATCATGAAATTCTACCCCATCATCTAAATTATTATCCTCGTCTCTTAAGTTAATGAATTCACCACTTGGATCATTTCGAGCAACATTTTCATTGTCAGGTACCACATAAATATTAAACCATCTTCATCACTTTGGAATGGCTCTATAACATCTTCTAAAGATGGCTATGAAGATGATGGTGGCATATCTACAACACCTCAAACTTTTGTTTTAAATATAGCCTACCAATCACTCTTATCACGTCGTAAGCTGTGATAAAAGGCATAATACACTTGAGTTACTTGCATTGCCAAGACAAATGGTTCATACTTCTTCAATTTTCTTTTATGATTGATATCCACAAACTTATATTGTGGGTGAGTCTTCATTCCTACCTTTGGTGTGGGATTAAACCAATCACATTTAAAGAAAATAGTTTTTTTTATTGTCATATTACCCTTGTACTCCAATTTAAGAATATTAGTAAGCATGCCATAATAGTCACTGTCATTTGCACTATAATTGGTTCCTTTAATGCATACGCCGCTGTTATTAGATGCTCTAGAAAAACTTTGACTTTTAGTGTGAAATTTAAAGCCACTGACATAATAACTAGTGTATGGCTTCGCTGATCGACGTGGACCTTCTGTAAGGGCCTTGATGAATTTATTATCAATATAGAGTCAAGCCTAAATAAATAAATATAAGAATTTCTCATATGCAAAGTAAGTAAAAGTGGATAGATATTGTATGAGTGTTCACATATCTGTTGAACTATGATGCAAAATCTTCATCAAGTCTCTTATCCACTTCATGCTCTATAATTTGTGGAAAGTTTTGGCGAAGGGGATCAATAAAATTCCTGTAGATCACATCAAACAAATGATATATAAGTTCTTTTGATAATTTTAATGTATAAATGAAAGAAGAAGCTTGAAATCTTACTCCACATATAACTGTACTTGTATGCAATTTAATAAAATATAGACATGAGCTACATTAAGTTCTTCTTCTGTTAGATATCTCAGATTTTGCTCCCCAAATCCATGACCTGGATAGGTCAATATAGATAGATTACCATTCTGTCCATCATATTCACCTATACGAACATCTTCATTCTGTGGCACTTTCCTATGCCTTGTGTAAACATAAGGCTCGAAATAGTGTGAACAGAATGATAAAACTTCCTCCACTAAATATGCATTGCATATAGGTCCTTCAACATATGTCTTATTTCGAAGACTATATTTATATCTTTGATGATTTCTAAAAATATCACATAAACTCAAGTCATTAGTCGCTCATAATACTGAAAAATAAAGTACTTGAACTATATAAATAATATATTACCTCTCAAATGGATACATCCATCAATATTGTACTGGTCCAGCTAGCCTTGCTTCATAAGCAAGATGCATAGTGAGATGTTCCATTGAATCAAAGAAGCAAAGAGGGAATATATGCTCTAATTTACAAAGAATTTCAGGTGTTTTTTGTTGAAGTCTTACCGTATCCTCTTCAGCACTACTGTAGAAGTGAGATCCCATAAGAAAAGGTTATCTCAGTAAGTGCTTCCCATACTTTTGTTGGCAGTAGCTCACAAAATGCAATAGGGATCAATCTTTGCATGAATACATGACAATCGTGGGCTTTCATACCAAATACCTTGTGTTTTTTCATGTCCACACTGTCTCATATTTGAGACATATCTATCTGGAAATTTAAGATTTTTCACCTATTCACACAAAAACTTTTTTGACTTTTCTTTTAGTGTGTAAATTGCTTTTGAATATTCACCACTAACAACATGTAATTCAGGATGTCAGCCGAACTCTTTCAATTCTTATCTAGATTTGGGATTATCTTTTATTTTACCATCTACATCCAACACCGTGTTGAACACATTCTCAAAGAAGTTCTTCTCATTGTTCATTACGTCAAGGTTATGCCAAATGAGATTAGTACTCAAATATGGCAAATCCCAAAATATACTTCTCTTTTTCCAACCAAAAAATTTGCTAATTCGACGATTAATAATATCAGCCCCAATTTTTGTTACTTTTTTAGTCCTAATTCTTTTGTCTCCTTTAAAACATCAACACCTAATCGTACTAGGTCAGGAAGTGTGGTGACCACTCTGTTCTTTCTAAATGAGTTCTTATCCTTTTTATATGGATGATCCAAGGGTAGAAACTTACGATAATTGTCAAACCAAGATTGTTTGCCACCTTTTGTTAAAGTAAAAGCATCTGAATTCTCCATGCAACATAGACATGCTAGCCTACCTGCTGTACTCAACCCAGACAACATTGAATGCCAAAAAGTCACTTAGCCTATTGTCCACATCAAAGTAGCTCGCATTTTAAAATTTTGCTTCTTAGAGATATCATATGTGTTGACACCTATATTCCATATATTCTTCAGTTTATGAATCAAAGGTTGCAAGAATATTACATCTAGTTGTTGCTTAGGGTTCTTTGGCCCAGGAATTATAACAGATAAAAACAGGTATTGCTCTTTCATACACATTCACGGAGGCAAGTTGTATGGCGTCACAATTACTGGCCAATATGAATATTGTTTTCCAGTTTGTCTAAATGGCTGAAATCTATCCATACTTAGCCCCAATCTAACATTATGATTTTCCTCTGGAAAATATGGATGTGTCTTGTCAAAGTGTTTCCATGTAGGTGAATCTGAATGGTGATGTATCACATCTTCCTCTGCTTCATGCTCACTGTGCCATCGCATGTGTGCAGCAGTTGCTTCGGAAGCATACAGTTGTTGCAGCCATGGAGTGAGTGGAAAGTAATACATTTGTTTAAATGGTACAAGATTTCTCTTTGAAATAGATCTTTGACTAGTAGGTTTGTACCTAGGATGACTACAAAACTTGCAATATACAAGTTCACTGTCCTCTCCCCAATAAATCATGCAGGCATTAATACAACTATGAATTTTTTCAACCGGCATGTTCATTCCCCTCATTAACTTCTTAGTTTCATAGAAATTTTTTGGCATCAAATTATCAGGAGGAATCAACTCATTCATATATTGACAAAATGTTGTCAAAACATCTTTCTGAGAGGTGATGTTCAGTTTTAATGTGCAACAAATGCGTAACAGCTGATAATTGAGAGTGTGTTTCACAACTAGGCCATATTTCTTGATTTGCAGCATCAATCTTGTCATAAAACCTTTGTTCATCAGGATTAGGTGATTCTTCCATATCATTTGGATCAAATGTGTGATTACGCAACCTTGTGGGCCATGCCTGTGTTCTGAATTAGTTGGTCCAGGCTCATCCAAATCCCCAACCTTAATTGTTACGGTTGTCTACAATATGATCCCAGTTGTACATCATTTCTTTTTTATTTGTATTACTTGTAACCTCATTTTCTCCATGCAAGTACCATACATGATATGCCAGTACAAACATTACTTAATAAATGTCCATGGACAGTATGAACATTTTCAAAGCTTTTATTTTGAGATTTTTTTATTCCATGGACACCTTAATTTCTCACTATCTCTCCCTTCTAGATGACTCATAGCAAATTCAATAAATCGTTCTACACCCTTTACGAATTTAGGATGGCACAAACCTCTAGTTAACCTTTTATATATCCACTGATGATTTGAACTAATTTTACTTATAAATCTTCTTTTCTGATAATGTGTGCAGGGTCAATAGTATGATAAATATAATAACTAGATATTTAAAAATGATAAAATTTATAATTAAAGTAGAAAGACAATTGTTTCCACTTGATCTTAGTTGCAATAGTATTATGCTTTTTCTTATTTCTTTTTAGTAGCTTAGTTTACTCAAAACTTCACAAAGCATGTACCTCAATATATGAAGGCAATAAAAAAAGTATTCTACTACATCTTTCATAATTTTATATTTTCTTAACTACCATATTACCAAATCCAAACTCAGATTATAATCATCTTATAACTTACAGAAATTTGGGCAGAGTTTTCTCTGTTTTATTGAATAGCCACCTGCAATGGAAAAGTCCAGCGAACAAACAGACAAATCACAAATATAGATATGTACATACGCGGACCGACAAGGTCATCGCTGTGGTCCTACCGCCTAATAAATATAGCATAGATACAGAATGTTCAAATAGGTGGCTAGGTCTTATATATCAATCATATATATACATGATAGCCAAGATGACTAATAGGACCCATACTCAGAATATATCCACAAACCTCTAGTACAGACACACAGAATCAGACGACGGGACAGGGCACCCGTCATACCCAATGTGCATAAAGTCTGAAATATCAAAATAGTAACAAAGTATACCAAAAGTAGCTCCGAAGTAGTGGAGCTCATCAGTC
>DF360890.1:95878-107182 GCA_000787875.1 Solanum virginianum | reverse complement strand
TTATGTGAACATGAAAAAGAAGAAGAATTAAAGAAGATGTACTATTTCAAGAGACGTATCGCACGCCGCGACAAATACTATATTTCGAGGGACGTGTCGCACGGCGCGATGGATAATATATTTCGAGGGTCGTGTCGCACGCAGCGACAGATACTATGATTCGAGGGTCGTGTCGCACGCTGTGACAGATGCATGGACAAAGAGTCCCCCATGGGTCCCGAACTAAGAGACAGCGGGTGTGTATCACTAGGACAGATATGCATTATTATGTCTGACATCATTATAAAAGCATTGCATCTCATCCTTGCATAATTTTTGTGTGGCATGATATTCTTTTCGGTGATTGATTACATTATCACTTGTGAGTTGTGTGTTGTGACTTGTATTTGATTATGTTGTCACTTGTGAGTTGTGTGTTATGACTTGTGATGTGAAATTATGATACACTAAGAATTTACTGCTACTTGTAATATATCTTGCTGGGCTGACTGATTTTCTATGCAGGTCGTAGTTGTAGAGGTAGGTTGGAATGAAAGGAGTTTGTGTATTCTATTGGACTTACCTTGTTTAGTTTGTTTACTTGCTGGGTACCACGTTGTTTTGGAATAACATTTCTAGAATTAAATTCTTTTTTGTAAGGTTATCTATCATTTCTTTCTGCACAGTCAACTTTTAATTTTATCAATACTTTTGAAAATTCCATACATAGATGCTAAATTATAGGAAAGAAGCACATGGGAAATTTGGTCAATTTATTGTATTTCACGTGACTTCCATATTTGTTCTATCTGAAAATTATTTTGTATAGTAAAATCAAACTAGTAATAGCTTGTAATATATTTTCACTTTAATGAATTTATATGTCTATACACTAGTATAATTTTTTGTTTTTTATTGAGTTAAGTTAATCTACAGTAATGTGTTATCCTTTATATCAATCTTGATATATATGATAATAACACGAAAAGTATAGGACTAAGTAATAACTTTTGTAATTAACATTAGGAAAGCAATGGCATATTATCCATATCTAGGTAAAATTTATCTGTATTTGATGTTATACCTATCTAGTGAATCAATAGGTACGTCTTATCTTTCACTTTTTATTATTGAATCACAGTTAAATATTATGAATTCTAATCTTAATGTTTGATATAATTATGATAAAATAGTATGATCTGATGTAAATATTGAGTGTTGATAAACTTTTTCTCTATTCTTTCTTTTTACAATGAAGTATTATAAATTCTAATCTTAATGTTTGATATAATTATGATAAAATATTATGATCTGATGTAAATATTGAGTGCTGGTAAACTTTTCATCTGTTCGCTCTTTTTATAATGAAAAAACTCCGCTACCAAATGAAATCACAAGCCAAATTGCACAATCAACTTCTTAATATCCTTTCATAATCATACAATTTTGTGAATTTAAGTTACACATTAATCGTACAATCCCTAAAAGGATACAAAAACACCTAGGTTAAGTCTTGCAACTAATCTAGGTCATTGCTTGATAATACATGATCATCCAAATTAATCTTGAATACATGAAAATCTTGGCTCTTGGAAATTGGAATCCAACTTGTATACTCGAAAAATTCGAGTGTATGGAGACAAAAAGCAGATCTAAGTGAGTTTTGCAGGTTCAACTGAAACCAATAATTCGAATTTAAATAATGTATACATATAATAACTTTAAATGTATACATATAATAAGATGCACATATTCTGGACTCACCAACTCTAGAATTTGCACGGAGATGCAGGAACGGAATATGACCAACACCTAGGTGGTGAAGAAAATGAGGATGATGACAACGACGACGATGAGGAAGAACTAGTTGGAGATGGTTGTAGTTGATTTTTTCTCATGGTAGTTATTTTGGGGAGGAAAAAAAGCCTTTGTAATAATTTGCCCTTTGTTTGTTTTTTTATCGCATTTTTCATTTTCTTCTCATGAAATGATGGTGGAGGAGTAAGAGGAGGAAGTGTGGTTTCAAGAATCTTGACTTTTGGTGTTCCTGGTTGAGATTCCCACTTAAATGGAACAGCCAATGGTGCATTACCATAATAGACTTCAACATTGGGCAACTTGTTCATTGAAGAGAGTGATTTTCGAGACAAAAATTGCTCATGATCTTTCTGTAGATCCAATATAGTACTTCGATCTTTTGATTCCTTCTCTTGATACAACTTTTCAGCTGACTTCATTTTGATTGGCTTGATTTTGGGAAGATCTATTGTATGTTTGAGATTTTGCATTTTTGTTAGTCTCAAAACTTTTGTTAGATCATATAGACCTAAAGAAGATTTGGATTTTATTTTTTTGAGTAGCTAAGGAGCAAGTATTTGAAGTTTTTTGGTGAATGACAAAAGTTGTATTTGGCCAAATATGAAGAGTGTGTATACATAATATATAGTTAGAAAATCTATAATATTCAAATACCACTACATCACAACCTGCCTACCACTAGTGTGTTTTTTTTTCTTTGTTTTAAGGGAGGAGAGAAAGGAAGAAGTGGTTGATTTTTTATTATTATATTGACAAGATTATCAATGAAAGTTGAAAGGGGGTAGGTTTAAAAGTCAACCATTATCAAGTTTTTTTAGTTATTTTTTTTTAAAAAAAAATATACTTCTAAAGTGAGATTCTTGCTTTACTGAATCAAAAGAATAACTTCCTTGTTTGAGATTGGAAAGCATGTGTCCTTTTCTAGTCTCAAGCAAAGATGAGTTTTAGGCTATATAAATTCTCCTTGTTCATGTATCTACTTTTAGGTTTATGTCATTTATATATATATACACACACTCTATTTCTATACACTCTTGAGTTAGGGTTTTTTGAAACTACTTCTCTACCTCGAAGAGTAGTGCTAAGGTATGCATATATTCTATTTTCCTCAAATCCCACTTTATGGGATTTCACTAAGGATATTGTTATCGTTGTTGTATTACTAGTGTTACATGCATTGTAAATTTCAAGTATGAATACCTCTATGATAAAAAAAATTTGCATTTAAATGATGTTCATCGGTATGGACATAATTTCATGAGAAAACACTACAAATGTTTGCCTTTTTCAAATTCATACTCTTTCTAATTTTACACATCTTTTATTTATAACATATAAATGAGATTCAAATATTAAATATCAGTAAATAAATATAATAATTTATCACTTTAACAATTATGAAACTTATAGACAAAAGCTAGTTGCCACTATAGAGAAGTTTAATTGTATAAGCTATCTCACTCACTTTTTACTGACTTAATTTTTTTGAGTTAAGGATTTATTGGAAACAATCTTTTTATTCTATCAACAATGCTAGATGTAAGACTTGTGTACGTCCCATTCTTTCTAGATCTTATTTATGAGTTTAAACTGAATATGTTATTGCTATAATAGATTTGTAAATTTATGTTATAACTCCAATTGGTCAACCAATGAATATAAATTCACCCATCAATAAATAATGGTCATTCCATATATTAATTATCTAAGGTTTTTAAAGAAGATCATTGATGCTAGTTTGAGGGTGAATCATGTGTGACCCTCATGTGTCACATGACAAATGGTGATTTAAATCTCAAATTTTGCCAAACTAAATTTCATTAAATATTTGAACCAAAGTTGACTTATTAGACATCTCTTAGAGTGTTAGCACTTGGATATTTGTAACCAATTAAAGAAGAAGGTCACCTAATAGCCTTCTTTAACAACCTTAGATTTATATATTACTGAGATCCTAGGACCGAGTCTCACCATCATGAGAAAAAGAATGAATTTCATATATTTTAAAGACGTATCAAGCTCACATATATAAGATGGATATAGATTGAGCTCAATATATATAAAATGGATGAAGCACATTCACAATAAGTTCATCTTAATACAATATTTTTGATGTGTCACAATTGTTTAATAGAGATCCTACGATCGAGTCTCACCATCATGAGAAAAAGAATGAATTTCATGTATTTTGAAGACGTATCGAGCTCAGATATATAAGATGGATGAATTTTGATGACGTATCGATCGAGCTCACAATATATTAAAATAGATGAAGCACATTCACAGTAAATTTATCTTAATATAATACTTTTGATATATCAAATTATATGTGATAATTTACTAGAATTTCAATAAGTATTATATTCGAATTTATAATCTTAAAAACAAAATGAATTCAGCACTAAAAATTTTATAG
This sequence comes from Solanum virginianum, assembly GCA_000787875.1. Classification (NCBI taxonomy): domain Eukaryota; kingdom Viridiplantae; phylum Streptophyta; class Magnoliopsida; order Solanales; family Solanaceae; genus Solanum; species Solanum virginianum. Next base: position 102,969 of record DF360890.1, on the reverse strand, counting down.
TTACATTCATTATTTTAATTTATGAATCTACTTTTAAAACAAAAAAACATATGGTAGTACTACTAAGGAGTTTTTTTCCTTTAAATGGATGGATTTTTTATACCATATGAATTCGCGTTAGAAATATTAATAAAACCAAATAAGTCGATTATACAACAAATCTAAAAAAGTTTTGAGGTGCTATGAGAAGGCCCATTATCAAAGTTCAAACTTCAACAGCCCAATTGTTTCATAACTAACATCTTCAATTATCCGAGCGAATACTTTTTAATAAATAATTATTTATTTTAGTAATATTTTTTATTTATTATCATTTATAATAATATTTAGTAATATTATGATAAATCTAAACTTGTATTAAAAATGAATTATGCATGCAATATAAATGTATTGTAATTATTTGAAAATATATTGTATTGATTTGATAAGAAATTGACATAATGTATTATAAATGCATTAAAGCGTGTGATAAACTATTATTCATCAACAAAACTTGTATTACATATGTATATATATTAAAATTGTTTTATAAATATTCAGCAAAAAAAATTATTATTACTATAAATAGTAAATATTTTCTTAATATAATATATGTTGTAAGTTTCCCTTAAAATATTACTCATTTTTCAGATACTATGTATTATACGTATATTTCATGTTCATTAGTATTTTTTTTTAAAATAAGTAAATAAATAACCAAAGGGGACACAAAAATTAGGTTATGGAATGACAACAAAACTACATTATTTTTTTGTTCTTTTTCTTATTGGATTCATGCAGTTGGTGTACCATAACCATCAAGTCAATTTTCCTTTAAAAAAATTTATTTAAAGGAGTGTTGTTTTTATTATAATATCACAAAATACTAGGGTAAAGTCATAAGTATGCCACCACCTTTAAATTAAAAAATATATATATTACCTACCAAATTAAATTGGACTTACATGAATTTAAATCAGTTTGGCTCCAAGGGAGATAAAAATAAAAAAATTAAATAATTCATGATGGTAGGGCCATTGTATAATTAGCCTAAACAATTGTCCTCTATGTATATGATGTGATTTACATAAAATTATATTATAAACAAATAATTGTACTTATAATTCTATAGATGGATATTTTTACATAAAATCCATACTTATCTGCTGGCAGATTATTTAAAAAAAAATCAATCGAATTAATTCTTTTATTTTTAGACATAAAAGACTTCAAAGGAATTTAATCACGTGCATACAAAATAATTTTTTTTTAAAAAACTAAATATATAGTCATATAATTTCTTAATGAAGAAAGTTTAATGAATCCCCTTGTACCATGTACTTCGATCTGCCTCTTGCTTGATGTGTTGCATGACATATAAAAGGTAAAATATTATTAAAATTACATTGAAACTAAAGAGCAATATTTTCAAAAACGATTTTGGGGTGAGTTTCGAAGCGGGACATATTAAAAATGCTCTAAGGCATAAATTGAAAGCTTTTATAGAGTGTAAGTCCTAGAATTTGAGTTGTAAACCCCAAGTATAAAAAACGTAAATATAAGTCTCGGACATTAAAACATACTCTGGACGTTAATTTTTAGTTTTATTATTTTTCAAATATTTTTGTTATAAATTATATTTTTGATTATGAGTGTATTGAGTTTATACGTTGTGTTATCATATTTTTTAGATTGTACAATATTTTCTAAAAGATATAAGAAAATAGAGCAACTATCATAATTTTTAAATAATGAGCGAGGGAAATATTAGTAAACGTGGAGATGAATGATGATCTTATTTTAAAAATGATCTCGACTATTATCATTTTTTGTACTGTTACCTTTCTCAAATAATAATTATAATAGTTTTGCTGCATTATTGAAATATATTTGTAGAATTATTGAAGACTTTTTCATAATAATGATAAAGTGTTTTAGTTTGCATTTGATCATAAATTGGGACCTTAAAATTTTAATGTTTTGATTTGAAATCAACAATTGTTTCTTACTTTGTATTGTACATTTTAGTAAGTTTTTAAATATATATATATATATATATATATATATATATATATATATATATATATATATACACACACACACACACGTTATGCTATCATATTTTTTAGGTTGTACAATATTTTCTAAAAGATTTAAGAAAATAGAGCAACTATCATAATTTTTAAATAATGAGCCAGGGAAATATTAGTAAATGTGGAGATGAATGATGATCTTATTTTAAAAATGATCTCGACTATTACCATTTTTTGTACTGTTACCTTTCTCAAATAATAATTATAATATTTTTGATGTGTTATTGTTGATTTATTTAAATATATTTGCAGAATTATTAAAAGTTTTACTTCTGCTTATTTTCTTAATATTAAAAGTATAAAATTTAATATATATATACACACAATATATATCCCATAGATCTATAAAACTTACATCCCGTATCTCATCCCATACTATATAAATCTCTTGCGTCACGTCCCCACTTTTTAAAACACTGCAAGGAAGTTCATCAAACCTCTTTTATCATATGTATATTCTTCTTAATTTTGAGATGAACTTGTCCTTTCGTACAACAGTGTCTACTATTGATTTGACATAAAAAAATAAAAAATAATAAATGATATGAATAATTTTTCTGAATCATTCTTTAAATATAATATATATAATTTTAAAAAAATATAATATATAAAATGACTATAATTAACGATAAGCTGACGCGCTCTTTACAGGAGGAAGTGTCATGGTGTATGCCTGGATACATGCCTTGGAATCCAAAGGATTCAAGTTGAGCATGACCAAAACTGAATACTTGGAGTGCAAATTCAGTGTTGAAAGGAAGATAGCAAACTGCAGAGATGAGGATTGCCACTCAACCTATTCCCACGAGGAAGATGGATGTATGGTCATACCAGGAGCAACAAGGTTAGGAATAAGGTCATTCAAGAGAGAACTAGAGGTGGCCCCGGTGGCGGAGAAGATGAGAAAAGCGAGACTGCGATGGTTTGATCACGTGCAAAGAAGGAGCGTCGACGCCCCTGTTAGGAGGTGCGAGAGGTTAGTTTTAGGTGGTACACAGAGGGGTAGAGGTAGACCGAAGAAGTACTAGGGGGAGGTGATTAGACAGGATATGACAAAACTTAATCTTACAGAGGACATGACCCTAGACAGAAAAAAGTGGAAATCGCAAAGTAGGATAGTGGGATAATTGGTTAGTAAGCTTAGGTAGTAAGAGGGCTTATAGGGTTGAGTAGCAGTGTTCCCATCTAGCAAGTAATTGCCAGAATTTGTTGTGTATTATACCTTCATATTGCCGTGTGCTTTCTTTTACTTTTACTTCTGCCTTTACTTCTACTTCCTACCTCTACCTCCTACCTTTACTTTTACTTCTTATTTTTACTGTTGATCATATCTAGTCTCGTTCTGCGTATGGGTTTTGAGATGAGGGTTTCCAGGAAACAGCCTCTCTACTTCGGCAGTGGTAAGGTCTACGTATATTCTACCCTCCCCAGACCCCACTTGTGGGATTTCACTGGGTATGTTGTTGTTGTTGTTGACTATAATTAACGATAAGAGTAAATTAGAAATTAAATATAAAATTATCTCCTAATTTCATAAATTGGACGAATATTATTATACATTTATTTTTTTATATAGTGAATAAATAAAGATGGACAGAAGCATTCATCAAACCTTACTTGTACTACTATATACATGAACAACTTATTTAGATTATATAAATAAATATTTTCATGTATATTTTTTTATTCGATGAAAAATAATTCTGATTTTGTCAGTATTGCTACGAAAGTTTTATCTGTTTTTCCTTTTTTGTTTGTTTCATTTTGGTCATGGATTAAACGTGAAAATGTGTAAACGTGTAAATAGAACATGGTAACTCCAAAACAAAGAAAAAAATTAATCAAATAAAAATATCATGTTAACACGTGGCATTGCCTAGTTTTTTCCCGTAACTTCTAATTACTGCTATTATAACAAAAATCCTCCATTTCTGACGTCATTTAATTTATCAAAATATATAAAAACAAAAAGAGAACATTTTAGATATTTATAATTTTAAAATAATCCTTAAATTACATTTAATAATAAAAAATATATTTTGAAGTTAAAATGTTTCATATTATAATAGACAACTACAATAAGATATCCGTGCATCTTACAAGTGGGGTATAGAGAGGATAAAATGTATTTTTTATCAGATAAAAAAGAAAGTGTTGTATAAAATAGGAAAGATAAAGTATTTATTCTCTTTGTTTTCATTAATTTATTTTAGTTTTAATTTTTATTTATATCTATGGATTTAAAATTTTTAAAAAATATTTTTTTCAAAAATTGATTAAATGTTGACGTGGACCCTCCCACACTGAAACATGTCTTTCCTGCCGTATTAACAGCGTCCTAAACAACACATACAACGTTGCCACTTGTGCATTTTCCTCTGTGTTTGTGAAATTAGGGAAGGTCTTTATTTTCTACAGCTATAAGGGCTTCTCTCCCCCTTTTCTTTAAATCTGTATCAAGGTAAAGATTTCAACTTTATTCATATATTTTGCATAAACAAATCATATTTGTGTTGTTTTCTTGATTCTTGATTTTGGGTGTCTTGCTATTTCTATGTTTTGCTGTTTTTTCATTTGATTTGTTGAGATAATATGATTCAAGATTGCCCCTTTATCACAAAAATGATGTTGGGTTGCCCCTTTTTTTGAATTGTTGTTTAATAAAAGGGTTAATGGGTTCAATTACCTTCCTTGCAATCCTGTTTCCCATGATTTTGAAATCAATATCCAATTGGAGGGTTTCTGTTTTTCTTTTTTGTTTTTACATGGTGGGATTTTGCTGAAGAAACTTTACAGCTATTTTTCAGATATAAAAAGAGAGACCTTTACAGCTATTTGTTGATAGGAGCCTTTACAGGGCATTTATTTGAGTGTGTGAATGATTTTTATGTTCATTTTAATCAGATTTGTGTTTACTAGCTGTGGCTTTTGGTTTTGAGTAACTTAAATGGCATGTTCTTCTTGAAGTAGGAACTATAACTTATTTTATATAAGTCGGTGATCTTTCAGAAATAACATTTCTAACTTCGTGAGGTAGGGTAAGTTTTGCGTACATCCCATCCTCCCTGGATCCCACCTATGTGGGATTTTATTGTGTCTGTAGTTGTTGTTGTTGAACTATCACTTGTTTTTCTTGGAATTAGGAAGTCCCAAGTAAGCGTTATTATGATTCTCGATCCTTCTTTGGAATTTGTGCATTTATAGAAAGGATAGTTTAGTGCACGAAGCATCTCGCTATAGTGAATCTTGGGAAAGGGCCGGATTATATTGGGCTTATTTTATGAGGGAAGCGAGACTGCGATGGTTTGGACATGTGCAGAGAAGGAGTTACCAGGTGCGAGAGGTTGGTTTTAGAAGCTACACGAAGGGGTCGAGGTAGACCAAAGAAGTACTGGGGGGAGGTGATCAGACAGGATATGGCGGAACTTGATCTCACTGAGGACATGACCCTAGATAGAAAGAAGTGGAGGTCACGAATTAGAGTAGCAAGTTAGTTGGTTGGTAGGGTTAGGTGGTTATCTAGTCATGGAGGTATAGTATGGTGGAGTAGTAGTGTTTTATAACATGTGTTGTAATTATTTGTTGTTTCTGTGTAATTGTATCGTATGTACATATGGGTCATATCTAGTTTATTCTGCCAATGGGTTTTTGAGATGAGGGTTTCTAGGAAACAGCCTCTCTACCTCTATAAGGTAGTGGTAAGGTCTGCGTACACCCTACCCTCCCCAGACCCCACTTGTGGGATTCTACGGGTATGTTGTTGTTTTTTGTTTTATTTTATGAAATCTTACTTTACATTTTGCAAGAGGTTGCTTCCGTATTTTGACTTCGTAACCTCTTGATCACGCGACATCAACTCTTAAGGTTGTGCCAGAAGTTTCCATTCAAAACTTGGTGTATTTACGTTTCGCATAGAGTTAGTGCAATTGTATAGTTCCTCGTTGCACCTTGCGTTATAGGTACGTTGCTGTAGAAGTTCTCGGTTAATAATTGTTTGATTTCATTTGTTTTTAAATACGAACAGGTATACCAAATTCGGGGTAAAAGACTGCTAATAAATGATCAAAATCGATAACTACCTCCAATTTTAGTCGAGATGCATATTCTTTACCTTCCAAATCTTAATGTCTATTGTTCAAAGCATAATACTATCTAGCTACTGAAATCTTTTCCTCTGATTTCACCTTTTCCAGGGAGGAGGCTGTGGAAGTTCATCAAGTTGCTTGATTACACACTTTTTCAGTGTTTTCTAGTGGTTGAGGAGAGAATCCTAGGAATGCTGAAAGATGTGTTTGACTGTCTGGAATTCTAAAAGTGATCTTCTCGAGACTTCGGGCTTACTTGAGTTGCCATTTTTCGTTTGTGAGAAGATTGAGCCGAGGTGCTGCTACCATAGCATCATTGCTTGCACCAAGATGCAAAGTGCATGGATTAGCTGCACATTGCCTGTTGCATTAATAAATGATAATTTGTGCGCGGATGGTTAAGTGGCACTAATTTAGAAGGAGAGATATAGCTTGCTTAACTAGTAGGACTAGGTTTGATAGATTTTTTTTATGGCAAATAAAGGAAGCATACTGATGGAGCGCTATGAAGTGGGGAGACTATTAGGACAAGGCACATTTGCTAAGGTTTACCATGCGAGGAATATCCGAACTGGGCAGAGTGTTGCCATCAAAGTCATAGACAAGGAAAAAGTTCTCAGAGTCGGGCTCATGAATCAGATCAAAAGGGAAATATCTGTTATGAAACTAGTCAGACATCCAAATATCGTGCATCTTTACGAGGTCATGGCAACAAAAACCAAGATTTATTTTTGTCATGGAATATTGTAAAGGAGGTGAGCTTTTTAACAAGGTCGCTAGGGGAAGGCTAAAAGAGGATGTTGCAAGGAAATATTTTCAACAGTTGATAAATGCTGTAGATTTCTGCCATAGCAGGGGTGTCTATCACCGGGATTTGAAACCTGAAAACTTGCTGTTAGACGATGATGAAAACTTAAAAATTTCGGATTTTGGT
>DF360890.1:69410-85228 GCA_000787875.1 Solanum virginianum | reverse complement strand
CTATTAAACATGAGGTCCCTCGAAAGCAGTAAGGCGAATATTAAGGTATGTAAAAGGCACTCTTGACTTTGGGTTATTTTACAAGAAAGGAGCTAGTTGCAAGTTAGTCGGTCACTGTGATATTGCCTATGCTGGTGACCATGACACCCGACGTTCGACTACGGGATATACATTTAATCTTGGATCAAGTGCAATTTCATGGTGCAGTAAGCGATAGCCTACAGTGTCATTATCAAGCACCGAAGCAAAATATCAAGTTGCAGTGATGGCAGCCCAAGAGAGCACATTGTTGGTCCAACTATTAAAGGATCTACATCAACCTGTTGGTTATTCAGTGGAGCTATATTGTGATAATCTCTCAGCAATTAAACTGGCGAAAAATTCAGTATTCCATGCTAGGACCAAACATGTTGAAGTACACTATCACTTTATTCGAGAAACGATATTACGTGACGAGATTGATATGAAGCACGTTGAAAAAATAATCAAATTGCTGATATATTTACGAAGGGCCTAAATGGAACAAAGATCGAGAAATTTTGAAGAAGGCTCGAGATAAGTGCAAAACAACAATCAAAGAAAGTGCTAATTAAGGGAGAGTGTTAAAGAAAATAAGTAACATTCTCTCTTACTTTTTAATATTGTAGGAAAATATTGAGAAAAGTTGGAAGAATCTAGAACCATGTAGTTATATCTTGAAAAGTCTTAGAAGACTCTAGGTATGTAGAATATTCTAGAGAGAACGACTAATGTGTAATTATTTAGGGACTTATAGAATAAATATTATTTACATTTAAGTTCCTAGAGAGTAGTATAAATAGAGGGAACACTTCATTTGTAAGATATCAAGAAATCATCCAAGAAATTGTAAAGCATTCCTCCAAGCATAATAAAAATAAAGGTTTGTTTACTTAGTTTTACCCTCATTAATAAAACACTCTTACCTAATAGCCAAATTGAGTCAAAGAGAATTTATTTTTTAAAAAATTGATATTAGTATTAGTATTTTATTTTATATATACGAGAACAATTGAGGATCTTCCGATCATCTTTCCTATTTGAGTTGTCTACTTCCCTATTTGAGCTGTCTACTTCCCTATTTGAGTTGTCTATTTTTTCTCCTTTATCACGTGGGATTAATAAAAAAAATTTTGTGGGATTTTGAATTTAATCTTTTCATGACAGCTATATGTTGATGTATTTGCTTCGATTGCTTCATTATATTTCTTCAACAACTTCAATTGTAATTTTATAATATTGCTCCTAATAAATTATTTTTCTAACTACTTCAACCATGCTTTTACTATATCATCATAGTCAATTATTGAAAAGTCATATAAATGTTGGAATTAGGATAAAATAAGTACAAATAAAAAATTAAGTCTTTTTTTTAAACTGGACAAATAAAATTAAATACATATTTTAATAATCTTTTAGTGATTATGTCTATCTTAAAATGGAAATACTTAAAAAAAAATAGTATAAATAAATCAAGAAGTGTATGTATATCAATAAAAAAATATTTAATATACTCTCAAAATTTTAAAATTTTATATGTGGAACATAATAACACAAATTTATTAATATCATATAAATTAAAACTAAAAATTAATTTATATTGAGTCGGTCATCACAAGCTTTCGTAACTAGTATATATATATATATATATATATATATATATATATATATATATTAAATTTATTTGAAGTTTTTATATATTTATTTTTTTATATTTCAAATCTCGTAATAAAAAAATAGTGACTTCGTCATCCAAAAGATAACGTATCGACTAGAATATTCGCATAAGGTATTTTCGCCATATCTTTGTGGGCACACCAATTAATTGCAACTTTGGTTTCGTCCAATAATTTTGAAGAATATGATAAAGGAATTTTTTGATTAAATTTTACTTTCTTGGTAGCATATTAATTGTCCATTTTGTAAAATTTATGTTTTAGAAATTACAAATAAGAAGGATAATTTAATAGAACTTTATAATGCCTGATCGAGTTAATCAGATCATGTAGGAATAAGGTTCAAGTCTACCGATTTGTTAGGGTGCCTCATTTGCATATATTATCGCATTTTCTTTTGTTTTTCTAAGGTAAAATGGAAAAGAAAACATGATTCTTTCTTAATTTTATAAATTGATAAATAATTTAGAATAATTATTTACATTAAGTATGCATTAAATCTTGAACTTTCCTTTGATTATTGTACAAAATAATTATTATAGTTTTCAAACCCTTTTATTTAATTTTTAGCTTCACTATTAAACATGAGGTCCATCATTGAAGAACACAAAAACATGAATGAATTTGACAATGATCTTATATATAGTTTAAAATAGTCATATATAGAATTTAAGATAATAATCCATTAAAATATTAGCATAAAGTAGACCAAATACTTGCAACTTTGATTTTTGTCCAATAATTCAAAAAAAGACTGAGGAATTGTTTGGTTCAACCGATTGTTTCGAATTCTACTTATGTTTTCGTTTTGTTTTTGTAGCTCAAATCTTCTTTATTTTATTGGTTAGACAAACGAGATGGAGTCTTATCTCAATTATAAATTTAGTTCGAGATAACAAATTATTCCCTCAATTAAGATAGAATACCCTAACCCTTCCTTCATATGAAAGAGTAAAGAATAACTGGAGCATAGAAAATATAATATGATCAATGGTAAGTCTATACAGGGAGGATAAGAAGGTATCGATAAATATATTGTCGATGAATTATAATCTATAAAGAGATTTTTTTACCCTGAATCAGAAATCTTAAATTTATCTTTTCTTTTGATAAAAAGTATTATATCTGCAGTATAAATTTGAATTCGGTCGAGTTTTAATACTTTTGCTAAAACCAGGAGGCATTCGAAATTTCATAGCCCACTAATTAGGTAGAACTAGTCTATCCGGGAAAAAAAAATTATTTTCAAGACTCAAATATGAAGTATATAATTATTAAAGAATGGAAGGATTTTAACTGCTGGCTATATTTGAAATTCCAGTAAGATGGACCATACTTTTGCTAAAATCCAAAGATATTTGAAATTTAATAGCGCGACTAATTAGGTAGAACTATTCTATCGAGAAAAAGATTATTCTCAAAACTCAAATATAAAACATATAATTAGTAAAGAATGGGGGAACAAACCAAATATCTACACATTCCTTGCATGTTACCTCTACATCATTTCCTATCTTTGGTCGGGGAATTGTTGTTTATCTGATGATGACATTAGAATTTCTATTAAGAATTTTAAAATATAAAAATAGAATAATGTGCGCAAATAATATCAATTTTAGATAGGCAATACTAGTAGTGGAATCAACAAGAAATTCATTTTAAACTTGACTATACAGAAATTTTTTAACGAATAAGATTCAGATGATCTTATTGGATATCCTAACACCGCCCGTGACAAGGATAACACAACAAACTAAAAAATAAAATATGGGCATATACTTTGGCCACACCAATTGCAAGTTGCAATTTAAATATCTCCAATACCACGTGAAAAAAATGCTCATATTATGACAAAATTAATAACTTTGATATTTTTATAGAAAAAAATAAAAATAAAAAGGGGAAAACAGTATGTGAAAAAGACTTGTGAAAAGTGGGTAATTGTCAAATTAAAGTTTTGTATAGTATTTTTTGAAATATTCCCTGCCATTGCAATTTTGTGGCTGTCACAAATTAAAATCATAAGAGACAACCATATACAAATCATTAGTTTTTAACAACCAAAGGAATGAGGATTATGTTACTCCACTTATTTTACGAAATATTGTCACCTTTTACCCGTAACATGTATGAGGTATCAAGTAACTACTAACACATATGATAAGAATCATCTAGTAATTTTTTTGCCTTTTTTGAAATTTGAATATGAGATTTTGTTTCTAACGATTACTCTTTTTGTTTCAGTTTGTTATGAATATCATTGTTAATCCTAATTAACAATAAGTTATCACAAAATTCTTGCAGTGACAGGTTGATAACGCTAAATGTCAGCTTATATCTAGTGCAACAGATGAAATTAGCTCTTTCCTAATTAGAGGTCTCGAATTCGTGCTTTGAATATGAAAAAAATCCTTCGGTAGGAAATATTCCCCACGAATTGAGCCATATACAATGCGAATTCAAATTAATCAGATTTTAATGTGGTATCAAAAATCGAGCCATATACAATGCGAATTCAAATTAATCCAATTTTAATGTGGTATCAAAAATCAAATAGACAACAAATTTAATCTTTAAATAATAGTGAAATAACATGTATAAGTAATTAAAATCATTATTAATTAACAAGCTTGTTTGTTCATGCTAATACAATACTCATAATATTGTCTTATATGATTTCATTACTAGTTTTTGTTCAATATCTTAGTATCATTATTTATATCATAATTTATGTTATTTTCTTAAGAAACATCTGAAATAATTGTACTTTGGTGGAACTAGAGAAATACAAGCTAATATATGTTTGTAAGAACACTTTCAAAACAAATTTAACTAGCCATAAGTCTTTTAGGAACGGATTAACTAAAAATAAATTGATAGATATCATAGTTAATTTCATATTTTTATATAGTGACTTAGTTAACGACAAGCTTCTTTAGACATACAAACATTATATAATGTTAAACTTATAAGTTTTAAAAATTTTATAATCAATTAAATGATAAAACACGTCTAAAATCACAATTTTTTTTAAAAAAAAAAATTCTTTAAATATTATGCTCAATTAAATTATTTTACATAAATTGTAACAAAAGTGACTAATAAAAAATTGAAGGAGATAGAGAGTCATATGAGGCAATGAGTAAGCATGCATGTTAATCAAGCTTATCTAGTGATCATTGAGACCTCTAAGTCACTATAATGTTCACCTAACTCCATAATTTTGTTCATAAATTAAAATATGTGTATGATACATTGGCATGTCTTCTTTGGGACTACCTAGTATTATTATTTGGAGAATCAATTATGTCATATTACATTCTTTATCAATGTGTATATATGTGCCTTATTAAAAGAATTTCATTTTATTTTTAGAAATTTTGAAGAAAAATGTTTCTATTTATTTATGTATAGTTGATTCTTAAATAATATTGACTTTTTCTTTACGAGATAAAAAAAATCGCTAATATTTCTTGTATTTTTCTCTTTGAATTGACCAATCAGGAAAAAAAAAAGGAGTGAATATACTAAATGCTTATTATTTTTTTAAATTACTGATACTGACTTATAGTAAGAACCTAGTTCATAGCTTTACTTACTAATTATTTGTTGATTGTCCTCTGTTTATTACTTCCGACTTCAATAAATAAACAATTAATTGAACAATACATGCATTTTAATAACTAACCAAAAATATAACATAATCATAATAATCATTAAATATTTGTCATTTCGCATAATTTCTCTAAATTACTAAGGGTAAATTATGTAACTAGGTAAACATATGATATATATTCACATTATACTACTATATTTTGAAAAAATTACAATTTATAACTATAGTTAGGAATTTGTTGCTATTTTCTATCTGTTCTCTTCCTCTCTATCATCTCTCTCCTCTCTCTCGGCAACCTCTTGCCAGAAATATAAGTACATATATTTATCAGTTGCATATATATAACTATTTAACAGATATACATATTCAATTTGACAAATATACACATACAATTCGCCTCTCTCTACTCTTTGCCCTTTCTCGCTAGCGTCTATCCTCTCTCTCTCGATCTCGCTAGCCTCTCTCCTCCTTCTTCCAATCTCGCTTCCCAGATATACAAATACATTTGTATATTAGTTACACATATACAATTATTTGACAGATATACACATGCAATTTGGCATATATACATATACAATTCATCTCTTTGCCCTTTCTCGCTCACCTATCTCCTTCTTCTCCCAATATCGCTCGCCTTCTCCAATAATATTTAGCTACAAATTATAATTTTAATAAACTCTAATTATTTTTGCCTTATTATATTTTAAGTGTTCGTGTCTTTTATCCATTAACCCTATAAAAAGCCCATTTTATGGCCCATATCCGCTTTTGTCGTGGTAAGAAATGAAAGTCCAGACCATGCAGACAAGTTTATTTGTTCTAAATTTTTTTGTTTTTTAAAAAGCAGATTGTTGTATTAAATTTTTGCTAGATGAACCATAGGGTTACGTAATTTTATTTTGTATTTATACAAAAGTAGATTCATAACTTCTTAATCACATATCAACTAGGGACAGCTCAAACAAATTAGTGACTTTAAATCAAAATCAAACAAAGGCCTTATTTAATTGCTAATAACTTTTATATAATTGATTTCTTCTAATATTTTTTTCTTAAATTGATGATATAACCATTCTTATTCACTAGTACTATCTTTGATGACACACAGTACTTCAAATATGTCAAATTTCTTGTGTTAAATCTTTAATTTTTTATATGAAAAGTTTACTTTTTTATACAAATAGTATTCAATTTTTTTTTTTTAATAAAAAAACTTTTAGCCTATTAGTGTGTCACAATCCAAAAATGGGCGTGATGACACTCGTCTCATCCCACCAAGACAAGTCAGCCTAAAACCCAATTATAACGATAAAGTGCAGAAGGATAGTAGAAATAAAAGTTTAACTAAGGATAGTAAGTGAATTTAATTAAAAATCTCCAAAATATGATTGTCAGGTGTACTAACCTCTAGTGTGTTACAATAGATTTAAAAGAAAACTACAAGTCTCAAATGATGTTGTCTCTAAAGTAGGACAAGATTATAAATAGGAGAAGAAGGATTTGCTGAGATGACAAATCTCTACCTCACTAATCTCTACAGAAAGCCTCAAATAACAAGAGAAGATAGAATATCACGAAGATCCGAATGCATAATCTACAAAAATGTAATAGCAACCACACGGTACCAAGCAACATAAACAGTATTGATGTGGTTATGATTATGTTATTGTGAACTCTGTATTGTTGAAAAATGATCATCTCTTCATTTATTTGTGTGAACATGCCTATGTACATTGATTCTGAAATAAGATTGTGACAAAGGTTCTGTGAATTGATAGAAAACGAGAACTAAGCTAATCCTGATAGCAATAATTTTACCAATTACGTCAAGCTTTCTCTTTGAAAGTAATTAATCCAATTACTTTCACCATAGATCACATATGTGCAAACTAAAGCTCCCGAAAAGTAACACCAAACAACAACGACAGCAAAATCAAATATAATTTTATAAGTAGAATCTGAAAGAATAAGATATACGTAGCCTTATACCTATTTTTATAGAACAAAGATATTATTTTTTCCGAGTTAACCCTCGATGATTCTCCTCTTTATTCAAATTTAAAACCAATAATATGACCAACTATTAAATTTGTCTCTTAGCATGTCCTACACAAACATTGAACACATAAGGTGCATGGGCATTTGCATGTTATTTCTGTCAAAAATAGAAGGCCCCAACACTCTGCAAATACAAGCCAAATACTGCTTTCTTGCTTTGGAAATAGTGTCATAGACGGAGCTAGAATTTTGATTATAAAATTTTTGGAACTAAAAGATTTTAGTTTAAATTTTATATTCATTTTAATATATTTATTAAATATGTATAAATTGTTGACTTGGAAATAATTTACTCAGACGAATTAAAATCTTAAATTAATAAATTTTAATTTTTGACTTCACTCCCACACAAAAACATACATATCATCCATGAATTCTCTTGTCTTCTGTCTTTTTTGAAAATAAGAAAAAAAATGAGTATCTCTATATATTTACAATGGAATTTACTTTTTTTAACAAAACCGAATCACTCAAAGATAGTATAGTCGGCATAATATTTTTGAGACGAGAATCTTTCGAAAATAACTTCTCCATATATATGAGATAGTTGTAAGGTCTACCTATATTTTACACCCTCTCAGACCCCACTTGTAAAATTTCACAAGATATGTTGTTGTTGTTATTCAAAGATAGTATAACTGCATATAATTATTTATTAAGATTTATATCCTGTGATCCCCTCTATTTTTGAATATTTTAGATATATGAAAGAGATTATCAAATGATAGTGGATAGGGTTGCTCCTTCTTTAACTAGATGTTTCGAGTTTGAGCTCTGAGTATGAAAAAACTCTTAGTTGAAGTTCCTACACGATATGAATCTGAAAAATTGAACTCCAATATAAATAACGAACATCAGATCAAAAATTAAAAAAAATAAAATGAGAGAGGTACATATCAAACTCTAAACCATCACAAATTATGAAACTCCGATTTTTATTTCATAGTAGATTAAAATATAGTAATATTTGGGTAACTTACTTTCCAATTAAAGTTGCTCCATAAATTGGAATACAAATTTAACATTGAGGAATTAAGTAGCTCTAAATTAGTATTGGAAGACAATTTACACCCAAATAACTATCATTAATTTCCTCATAACATAAAGTAAGAGTCAATAATTTAATTAGTTCATGTTGATATTCCTAGCTAGTCATTTAATTAGGTGTAACACAAGTGACATTTATATCCTTCCATTTTTGTTATATAAAAATGATCATATGATATAATTAGGGAATGTACAACTTGTTGCCACACTTGCACCTCCATGCTTCTGGGTAGTACTCAGCCGTCACCGGAGTCCCCGGCGGCACCGCCACATGGACTGGGTGGCACGGCGTACATCTGCCGCATTTTAGGATGCATCGTGGCGGCGACGATCCCAAGCCACCTAAAATCCTCCTTGTGTTTGCCGTGGTCGTCTTGAATCCCTATATCAAGATTTAATTTATTTTTTTAAAAAAGTACATAATTTTTAATATAATAGATATAATATTTTCATGATCTAAAAAATACAAACAGAATTACTACATCACATATATGGGCATCAAGTATTTTTTTCCCCAGTATTTTAGATATTAAAGGGTCTATTAGAAACAATATCTTTATCTATCAAGAAAGAAATACGATACGCTACTTTCGTACACAATATCCTTTGATCTTCACCCGAAGGCAAAGATAGGTTTCAAAATTTATCATTTGATCCATTTGAATGATCAGGTTCTAAATTAATAATTTATATATATATATATCAACTTTTTTGAAATAAAAATATATAGAATTTTGAGCAAAATTACTAAGTTCAGCCAAATAACGATACATATATTGTTAAAATTTTCAAAGTTAGCTTGGTTTTTAGCTGAGTTCTTTTGCACTAAAACCTATTACTTTCTAAGCAGGGGCAGAGCTACATTCACCCAAGATTGGTTAGACAAACACCTTCATCGGAATTTTTTAAAAATATATAGGTTAAATATAAATATTTTGATATATATCAATTGTTGAACACCCTTAATACAAAAATTAGTCACTCGTGTTCTAAAAGTATGGACACCCTTGATAAAAATACTGGTTCCGTTACTGTAATTCTAAGTTTCAATTTGTTTATACTATTTTTAATCTGTTTTTCTTTTAAATATCTTTTTTTGCTTTATTAACATCTCTATAATTTCAAGTTTTCACCTGACATATTTAATATCTCAAAATTAAAAAAAATATTTTAATAAATTTAATATATACTTAATTTAAAATAATAAAAAAATATTTTTTTTATTTTTTTAAACTCCGCATCAAAATATTATACGGCCCTAGCTAGGCTATATGGGAACATTGTTCCGTTCAAAGCGCTGGTTGGAAAGAAAATTTCAAAAATTCAGACTGACTAATTAGGATGAAGACAAACATGACTTAGTGATTTTTACATACATGGACCCCATTATATTTTTGGAATAATTTGATAATTGGAAACCACAATAAGAGAAGAACAAGACTTTACGTGAGATCGGTCTCATCATTTACGCAATTTTTTAATTTATTAATTCATCATGTGAGTACGTATTCAATTAATATATATAGTGAATAGAAAAAATGTTTATATCTATAGAGTAGCTTTATGAGCGAACCACTCCTAAGACGTATAGTGATTTAAGGGTTGGAATTGATGAAAACTATATATTACACGTAGGGTTGACAATTGGGCTGGTTAGATTAAATTTGAGCGGGTTATAATGAATCAAGGCAACAAACGGGTTAAGACTCAATCCGATCCAATTTTTATTAAGTTTTACTTATTTTATTTGTTTTTTTCAATATTTTAGTACTTAATTAAATTATTTTTTTTTATTATGACTATATAAAATATATCAAATCAAAAAAATTAAAAATATTTTGACAATATTTCTCTTGAGTCAGTTCGAGTTGTATATCAATTCAATTTTAACTGAAATTGCGTGAATACAATATCTGATTTAATATTATGTATATGTGTAAGGGCCAACACGTAAAATATCTGTATTATGAATGTCATATGTGCATGTTAATTATTTATTATGGTCTCTATTGAAAAAAATGCTTATTGCTAGGGTTTTTAAATTGTATATTTGTTATAAAAATACATAATGTTGTTATGTTTTTCACTTTTTAAAAAAAAAAAAAAAGATATCACTATGTCAACTAACTTCAACATATCTTCATCATTAAAATTAATGGTAAATGAGTGTTTGCCCACTCAAAAGCTATTTGGATTTAGAGTCTGTTTAGATCGACTTATTTTTAGATATTTTTAAGGTAATAATTTTGAAATATATTTTTTAGTGTTTGATTAAAAATAAATTAAAAATAATTTAAACCCCTCCAAAGATGATTTAAAATAGATTGAATCAAGATGAATTAAACGATGAATTACGACACAATCCATCCAATTAGCTAAACACAAGTTCTATTTTTTCTTATAAAAAATAGAATTCATAATCACTTCCTCCTCCTGCATGTGTAAAACTTTTAATTTTTTTTATCTTGACGATTTATTGGTGTAGTTTTTGGCTTATTTTTTTACAAATTACAGCAAGAATAATCAACATTAATTATATATATTATATATTCACAAATATATTGAAAATGACTAGAAAATAGATAGTTTAGTGGACAAACCTGGAAGGAAAAATCAGCTTTAGCAGACAACCCAAAATTGATTTCTGCATTGATAAATATGGGAAAAAGAATGAAGATCAAAAAAGGGAAATATACACATAATTAACTTATGTCGTGAAATAAGTGATATTTTTAACTTGAACATGTTCATAAAAATTACTCAATCATTTATAAATGTAACCATATAAAGTATTTATTTAAAAAAAAAATTGGAAAAACATCATTAACATTTTTTTGATTATCTAATACTTCACTTATTTAGGAACAAAATAAAAAAGCTAAAACATCACTTATTTAAAACTTATTAGTGTAACCTCCATAAATAAGGTCTGAAGAAATTAAAATATATATCGATCTTATTATTTATCTTGTTGATATAGAAATAAAAATATGTTTCTGATAGATCGCCAGCTATGATTAGTGTTGTTTAAACTATGGAAAACAAAAAATATATATTTAAAAAATAAGAAGAAGAAAAACTTACCAAAGAGACTTGTAGAGTTGAGGGTGTTGTAGGCTGCAAAAAAGAAGAAGAAGAGAGTAAAAAATAGAAGGAATTTTTTATGTATAATCCTCCAAGAGTAGTACTCCATGAACAACAAGAGAAATATTATATCACAAGAGATTAAATGTTAATTTTCTTGTTTATGATCCCATGCAATTAATCACAGAGATTTTTTTTCAAAAAAAAATGGGATGTTCAAGATTTGTTTAATTTTTTAAAAAAATTATTTTGGATTTTCAAGATTTTATGTAGAAGTGGTAGAAATACTGAGGTTTTTTAGAAGAAAATTTTTGGGGATGACTTGAAAAGAGAAACATATGGACTGATAATAATAATGTAGTAGTCAAGGAAACAAACACAAAAAAAAAAATAAAAATAAATAAATTATATGTATTGATAATTTTTATAATTTTTATGTTATTTGTATAATAATAAGTGTACCATTTTTCTTATATAACAAGTTTGTTATGATTGATTCTGATCAATTACACAGAGATTTTAGCAATTTTTATTTTTGAAAGTTTGTATTTGGACATGTAATTATTTTATATTATGATTTTAAGTTAGCATTTGGATATGTAATTTAAAATCATGATGTAAAATACAAAACTTGTCCCATTAAAAAAAAAGAAAAACTATTACTATGAATTTAGTAAAAAAAAGACTTGTAATCAGCATGAAGAGGTTATTCGTATCGAGAGAATGGATTATATTACAGAATGACTAGTCATTATTATGGTTGACGAGTTGATCTTTATAAAATTATGTTCATTTGAAAATTTGTAATCGCAAACATATTTATTTATAAAAGCAACATAGTGATACGTGATTTATCAATCTGCATATAGTCTTCGGATATTTGATATCTTACATGTTTATGAATTATAATATGCTTCTTTGAAAACGTTTTATAAGAATTGCAAAAATTTAGATAATTTTCATAACTTGTGAAGTTTTTATATTTTTTTTGTAGAATTTCACTAAGTATATTATTGTTGTTGCTGTGAAATTTTTATATTTACGAAAAAACATACAACTCAAAATATTCAAACAAAAATTCAACTTCATGTCGTATGTCTAACCCAAAACAGGCCCTAATAGTGTGTGTAAAAGCGTAATTTTCTTCATTATAATTTATGCGTCATCTTTTTTTAGTCAATTTCAGAAAGAATAAATATTTTACTTTTCATATTTAGTACAATCAAACTAAAAAATATGATTTTAAACCATAAATTTTAAAAATCATTCTTTTTCACCTTAAAAATATAAGATCAATAAAATAAATTAGGGAAAATAAATATTTTTATTTAAAAGGAAAAAAGACCTTGATATTTGGGTGAAAGGGGTTAATCACTTTCCTCTATTTTACCATGTCTGCTTCAGAGATTCTCTTTGCAGACTTTTCCTTACTGGCTTCAAGAATTCCTCAAATCAGCTAAAAAAAATAATAAATTAAAAAATAAAAATAAAAATCAACCAAAATAAATAAATAAATAAATAATAAAAGTTACTTTCCTTTTGAATATCCCTATAATTAGTAAGATCAGTTTCTATATGATATGAAATCATGATTTTAAATTAGTAATATAAAATTAAAATGATTTGAAGTTGAAGTTTTGTTTCGACATACGATTTTAATTTCTTAATTTGTGTATTTTTCTTTCGTAAACATAAAATCCTATGAATTGTGGAAAGACTATCATAATTTTTTCAATTCTTATACAATCTTATCAATAAGCAAATCATAGTTCATAAATAAGATATCGAAATATTCTAATGCTCGACATTTGATAAATTGTATATCTCTATATTTATTTCATAAATAAATATATGTGATTAGTGATTACAAACTTTTGTATATACATAATTTTATGAAAATACATTAACTAACAAATAGTAAATAGTTATTCTTCCAAACATCTTTAAAAGGAAATGAACACATATTTTATTTAATAAGATATATCAATTATTGGTAATATTTTCTTGCACCTTAAACATGTAGACCACTAACATTTTCTTAGACTAAAAAATATTTTAAAATTTAAGATTCTCACATTATTATTTTAACTTATTTATTTATTGTTTCACTTTAAATTATCTTCAATTTATTTAGTTAGATGAATATTCCTTCCCCAAGAGTTTTCATCATATAAAAGGGATACATTTAAATATACCAGCAAAGGATGTGGTATAGTAGATGGGGATGCTTCTTCCATAACTAGAGGTTTCAGGTTCGAGTCTTGGGTATAGAAGCATCCTTGGTAGAGAGTGTTTCCCCTTGAATGGGGTCCTACGTCGCACGACTCTAGAATAGTCGGGCTCCAATATGAACACCAGACACCAGATGAAAAATCAAAAAAATACATTTAAATATCTTTTGAAAACTAGGGATAAGATCGTTATATTTATATAGAATTTCATAATAAAAAAGATACAAATATTTAATTTTATAATACTAGAAATGTTGTTTGCAACAAATTTTAATGTGATAGAAAATAAATTGCAATCATAAATAAAATATGAAAAAATATAATTTTATTCATAAACAATAAGATTACAAATCTGTTTTTCTCTTGATTCTTCTCTCCAAGGAATTGATCGTTGGTGGCGTATTTCTCAAAAGTAGGATGATTTTGACCTCCTTGAGCCCTATTTTGATATCTTTATGAATATTCCTAGAATTTATGAGATATTCTAGATGCCTCTTAAAGGAAATATAATATACTTTATATAGAAATGGATTAAAGTTTAAAATAAAATAGTCTTCGAGAAATCCTGATTGAAATAGGATAAATATCCTACAAAATTTTGATGTCATATTAAAGCGAGTATATGATAGAGAGAGATATAGAAACACAATCAAGTCATGTGTAGTGAAAAGGATCACACGTAATGCCTATATTTGAGCCTACATTTGTTCCACAAGAAATTGACATGTACACGTACACACATACACATATATACCCAAATATAAAATTATATTAGGCGAAAAGTGATCTGATGCACATTTTTAATTGAAATAATCATGTGATCCACAAAAATTAAATATTAATTATTTTGAATATGTATCTAATTTTGCATATTCTTAATATATTTAAAAAAATATAAATACTTTAACAAAATTTCTGATTCCGCTGCTAGAATTTCGTTAATGAACTCTTTGATATTGCTATATGCATTAGTAATGGAAATATTTTGGTAGGGTAGTCACTAGATTGTTGTTTTCCCCCAATCATAGCTAAAGTTTTTCCATTAGAAAGCAACAACTCCTAAAGTTTTTTTTTCAAAGGGTTGGGTAGGGGCGGAGGCGGGTGATTATGATAGTTATGAAGAGAAATAAATAAATCGATTAAGTATCGAGAGAAATAATTAAACATGACAGATCACGCTTGCAGCTTATAAATTTCATATGGAGATTGAAGATCAGAATAGATCGAAGGCCAATAGGAATATCTAGTCGAACAAGTCTAGTTTTCCTTATCATTATTATTACTATTATTATTTTATTTTATTACTTTCTTATTATTTGTTGTTGTTTTTGCTTTGATTATCATATTACTTGTTATTGTTGTTGTTTTCTTCTCCTTTATTTTTAGCATGACTTTTTCAGTATTGTATTTTCTTTGCATACTTGATTTTGATATGTTACCTAAATGGAGGATCTATCGAAAAATAATTTCTTTACCTTCATAAGATAGGAATAAGATTGCATACACTCTACCGTGCTCAAACTTCACTCGCATGCTCACGTTAGGTACACAATTGATTAAAGTTGGAAGTATCCCTCTATTTGAATTTACTTGTCAAATAGTTCCTAATTTGATTTCTATTTTTAAAGTTAAACGAAGAGAGTAATATTTATGCAATCTATATATATAATTGTTCTAGAACAACTAAATTATACATCAGATTCAATGTTATTGTTTTACAGTTTTTCTTATTAACTATTTGTAATTGGAATACTAATTACTTAGAATTTTTTATTTGATATTATATTAAATAAAAAAATTAACTTTTATATATAAAGACATATATCTTAAACTCATTGATCTGAGATAAAAATTGCATTTTTGGAAGTTGTAATCTTTGTAGTACTTTTGTTGTTCAACTTAACCAAACAATATAGAAATCAATTATAATTAATACACAACACATAGCTAATTTAATAGAATTAATTGATTTTTGTATTAAACTACAAATAGAGAAAAAATAAAAATATTTATAAGAAAAATGCATAAATTTTTTGATGTAAACTGAAAACAAAAGTTGAAGATCGACATAGATCCTTCCTCCTATTC
>DF360890.1:27872-40072 GCA_000787875.1 Solanum virginianum | reverse complement strand
CCTAAGTTTGGTGATTTGTCCACTTCCCAAACAAACTAGATTGTCTTTTCCTTTGAGTATGACTAGGGTATTAGCTAAGTTTGAGACATTTTAGTGACAATGATGACTGTAATAAGTGCTCTATTTGTCCACTTGCCAAACAAACTAGATTACCTTTTCACTTGAGTATGACTAGGGCATTAGCTGTTTTTGATTTGATTCATTTGGATGTATGGGGACCTTACAGAGTTGCTACTCATAATGGTTTTAGATTTTTTCTAACAATTATTGATGATCATTCAAGAATGTGTTGGTTGTATCTACTGAAGTTGAAAGGTGATGTATTTTCAATATTAAAATCTTTCTTAACACTGGTGAGAACTCAGTTTAATAGCCATATTAAGAAGATAAGGAGTGATAATGGAACTGAGTTCTTCAATAATGAATGTTGTAGTCTGCTCAAGTCTCTTGGCATCATTCATGAGAGTAGTTGTCCTTACACTCCACAGCAAAATGGAGTGGCTGAAAGGAAGCACAAGCACATACTTGAAGTGGCTAGAGCAATCAGGTTTCAGGAATGGGGGGAATGTGTATTGTCTGCTGTGTACTTGATCAATAGACTTCCTACTCCAGTTTTAAAAGGAAAGTCTCCATTTGAGCAGTTTCATGGCCACAAACCAAATCTTGATCATTTGAGAACCATTGGTTGTCTATGTTATGCAACCAAGGTAGTCAAACAGGACAAGTTTTCTCCTAGAGCAGAAGCTTGTGCATTGATGGGGTACTCATCAACTCAGAAAGGGTACCTATTATACAGCTTGTCTCAAGGGAAGTTTGTCATTAGCAGAGATGTTATATTCAAAGAGAATATATTTTCATTCACTCAGATGCATAATAAGCAGCAGCAACCATTGTTCCTTGCAAAATCAGTTATGGTATCAGATGATTTTTCCATCCATGATGAAGATAGACAGTTGATGACACAGAAAATGATCCCATGGCCATGATTGATGCTTCACAAACACTGGAGACTATCACTGATGAAAGTTCTGGTGTTCAACCTGATGGTGTTGTTATTGAAGTAGAGGTTCCAGTCAGGAAATCCACTAGGATTTCTCATCCTCCTATCTGCATGAGAGACTATGAGGCTCAAACATCCAGATCCTATTACCACTCTCAAAGTAACTACGTATGCTATGATAACTTATCCTCCAAATACAAGGCATACTTATCTGTGTTCTCTACAGATATTGAACCTAAGACTTTTGCGGAAGCAGCCAAGGACAAGAGATGGATACATGTCATGCAGCAAGAGGTCCAGGCATTGAAGGAGAATGGAACATGGGAAATAGTTGAATTGCCTCAAGGGAAGAACATTGTAGGCTGCAAATGGGTGTTCAAGATCAAGTACAAGGCTGATGGTCAGGTTGATAGGTTTAAAGCTAGGCTGGTAGCCAAGGGGTACAGTCAAACTGAGGGCATTGACTACCAGGAGACATTCTCTCCAGTAGTTAAAATGACCACAGTTAGAACTGTCAGAGCATTGGCTGCTGCTCAAAATTGGAACATCTTCCAGATAGATGTATTCAATGCATTTCTACAAGGAGATTTACTTGAAAAAGTATACATGGAATTACCAAAAGGATTCTACAGTGCTGAGAAGGATAAGAACCTTGCAAGCAAGCTGGTGAAGTCTCTATATGGACTTAAATAAGCCTCAAGGCAATGGAATGCTAAATTGACTGAAGCACTCTTAGGTTCAGGATACTCACAAAGTCATCTGGACTTCTCTTTGGTTATAAAAAGGAGGGGTGGTAGAATGGTGATAGTGTTAGTGTATGTTGATGATCTTTTAATCACAGAAAATGATGCAGAATTGATTGAAGAAACAAAGCACACTTTACACAGTCATTTCAAGATCAAGGACTTAGGTGAGCTCAAATACTTCTTGGTTATTGAATTCATGAGGTCTAGTGAAGGTATTGTGATGAACCAAAGAAAGTATGCACTTGAATTAATAACTAAAGCAGGTTTGGGGACTGCTAAGCCTTACATGACACCTCTGGATTGCACTCAAAAGCTAACTAGTGTTGAGTTTGATTCAGGCATCTTGTATGAGGATGTTGCAAGATATCAAAGACTGGTGGGCAAGTTGCTTTATCACACAATTACAAGGCCAGACATAGGATTTGCAGTACAGCTGTTGAGTCAGTTTATGCAAAAGCGTAAAGTATCACATTGGAAGGATGTCTTGAAAGTGATCAAGTATATCAAGTTAGAACCTGGAAAGGGGCTACTTATGAGTTCCAATCAGAAACCTCAGCTAAGTGGTTACTGTGATGCAGATTGGGCTGCATACCCAAGCACAAGAAGGTCAGTTACTGGTTTCATTCCTAAGTTTGGTGATTCTCCTATCTCTTGGAAGTCCAAGAAACAAAACACAGTGTTCAAAAGTTCCACAGAGGCAGAGTACAGAAGCCTTGCTTCCCTGACAGCTGAAGTTGTGTGGGTTGCAAATTTGTTCAAAGAATTAGGTATCACATTGGTAGAGCCAACACTGATTTACTGTGACAATAAGTTAGCCTTACAAATTGCTGTCAATCCAGTGTTTCATGAACGCACAAAACACATCGAGATTGATTGCCACTTCATTAGAGAGAAGATACAACAAGGACTTGTCAAGACAGTTTACATCAGTAGCAAAAATCAACAAGTTGACCTACTTACAAAGGCACTAGGAAGAACACAACATAATCTCCTACTAAGCAAGTTTGGATTGTTGAATATCTTCAATGCATCCAGCTTGAGGGGGAGTATTGGAAAGTCTACATATTAACGTTCAGTTAGCTCATTATAGCCTATTATAGTTGTGATGATGGTTAGTTAAATGTGTAGTTAGTGAATTAGTTAGTTAGTTAAATGTTAGTTGGAGAAGGATTAGAAAGATATCCCATGTGTGTGTACACATGGTAGTTAGAATGGACCTTCATTAATATATATATGTGTGTGTGTACTGTACAGAGAGAAGTAATACAATACAATACTTCTTCCTCTTCTTCAATCCTCTTCTCCGTGACCTCTCCCTCTTCAATTCTCTTCATGCTTCAATCTCACCATATTTGTCGTACAAATTAGCAGAACTAGGGGAAAGGCTCATGTCAAACTGGCAAACAAAGTACAATTACATTGCAGTTCCTCCCTTACTAGTCATCAAATAGATATTCAGGTTTTCAGATAGTTGTCTAGTGATTTAGTAGCACATAAAACCAAGTTTCACCAAGTTGTGTACAGCATGTTAAAGTTGCATTAAGCAAAACCACCAAGAAGATTTCAGTGATAGAAAAAACTTGTTCAAGTAATTTGAATATCTACAAAGAACAAGATCCTTTGCACAAAAGGAAGGGTCGAGCAAAAGGGAAAAGGCTCTGGAAGGAGTATGTAGAAGTCGTACATTGCAAGACAAAGACTGTCAAACCTCACTCTCAAAGATATGATTAAATAGATTCAAATTAAAACTATTCACTCTGCTATCATCAAGCATTTGGGTAAGAACCGATTGATATCCTATTTAAAGCTAAGTTGAAAAGAAGTCAAAATGAAAAATCTCCTTTATGAAATTATTTTTCAAACTTCAAATAATGTTATTTCAAACTACAGAATGAATGCAATATAAATACAAATTTCAACATTTTCAAATAATGGTTTTGAACAGGGGTGGCAAAATTAACCCCAACCCGGCATATCATCATACGGGGTAATCCGGGTTTCATGGTAGCGCAAGCCATGCACGGTGTATCCAAACATTGCATCCCTAACGTTTGACTCAAACACCTTGGGATTATCTCTAAGCTCATTAGCTGCTTCATGATTGAGTGGATCTTCATGATTAGGCTCAGTAAACAAATGAATTAATCCATAAATAACAGTATTAATATTCAAAATAGGCTTCCAATCTTCCCTGAGAATATTAAGACAAACATTTCCTTCATAATCAATATTTGGATGATAAACTTTGCGTTTGCTCTTAACTTTTGGTGCATCATGTGGATACGAGCTGTTGAAGTTACAAATTTAATTAAATTGGATAAGTTGAGGAAATTCGCAAATTTGTCGGGGTTAGTTTTTTGGAGTAGTGGATGTGACCGAGTCATTAGTAGAATTTTAAGGGTTTTCAACAAATTAATTATTTCCTTTTTGAATAAATCATAATGTAAGATAGTGTTCTTTTTAAAATGAATTTTAAGTATTTGTATAAATACATATTATTATTTGTGGAAAGGAATATTCGATTGCATTCATCATGTCAAGCGCGATTTTTGGTTCGCGAACAAGGCCACTGTTAAACACATCTACAATACCATCAACACTGGTTGCAACTCCCCAGTAGATCAGTTGAATGACCGTATAAAATATTTACTCCACTGACGATGATTTTCTCGGAAAGTAATGTCGTTTTCTTGTACAAAACGATTCAATTTTGTTTTAGGAGAAGTAAGAATTGTTGGATGACTTTTCTGTCACGGAACAAAGTTGAATGACTTTGTGAGATAATTGTCATTAGCTGATAGGCTTTTGTGTTTAAGAACAAAATTAAATGACTTTTTAAGATAAACAATATTAGTTAATCATCATCTGGGATCTTTCATCACTTCAACTATTTGTAGGTGAGGTGTGAGTTAATATATGTAGAGAATGTTACCAAATTATGCTTATTATCGAGATTAATTTGTAAATCCTTTTACCGCAATAAGTGCATAAAACTTAAGCTCTTAGGTGTATCCATTCATAATAAGTCCAGCTAAATGGCTGACAAATAAAATAGATAACCTTTACAGCAATTTAAATATATTAACTCGGCATATATAAGTTAAATTTAATGATCGACAGTAAGATTACACTACATATATTGTTCTTAAATTTAACTTCTGACAATATTCAAAAAAAAATATACCTTATCAGATTACCTAAAAGATACCTACTATAGGCTACATGTAACTAATCAAATTAGTAACCTGAAAGATAGAACATAACCAGCAACAACATATTAAATTACATTTATGATATAAAATTATTTACTTTCCTCCTTTTTACTTGGGTAGCTAACTTCTTTATATAGACACCAAATACATACATAAAATAAAAGCAGCACCAAAAACAAGCCTGAACTTTTGCCCTTTGGGAAACAGTTTAGGCTTGTTTTTCTTGTATAAACAGTCGGTTTTCCTCTTGTTAGTGAAAGCTACAAATAATGCACTACTCGGGATATGTCTATTCACTATCGTAACTTCTTAGCAGACTTGGCCTCTACTATTTTGACTAATTACCTGAAAATAAAATTTAAAAGACTAATGTCTCACAATAGATAGTTTTGTCACAATGTTCATCCCAACAAACATGCAGAAAAGAATTTCAAAATAAAATTAGTATTCCCTCCGTCCCATTTTATGTGCACCCTTTGACTTGGCATTGTGTCTAAAAAAAAAGTAAAACTTCCAAAACTTGCGGTCTAACATCCTTCTGAAATATTTGTGTAGTTTAAAAATATTTCATTAAAAATAAAAAAAAAATTAAGGTTAAATTGTTTCCAATTAGAGTATGGTGACATTTTTTTTGGGACGAACCAAAAAAGAAAGGATGTCACGTAAAATAAGACAGACGAAGTAATTATCATGGTACGGGTCGAAAATACTAGAAACTTCTATCACAAGACTGTCAAATGGACGAAATCAACCTCCTAACATTTTGTGCGCTGGTTACACTCTAATGAACAAAGAATTGTGACAAATCGTATGAAAATTACCAACATTAAAGTGAAATTTGTGGAAATTAAGAATCTACATCATTCAAGATCATGGTTTCCACAAATCTCAGTACTCAAGCTATTCAGTAGTAAACTCAATTGGACATTTTTGGGCATACTTTCCACAAATCCAAGTAACTCAAGCTATTAATTAGTAAATTGG
Source organism: Solanum virginianum (assembly GCA_000787875.1). NCBI lineage: Eukaryota > Viridiplantae > Streptophyta > Magnoliopsida > Solanales > Solanaceae > Solanum > Solanum virginianum. The sequence continues at coordinate 34,130 of DF360890.1, read as the reverse complement.
GCATTTTTAGGCATACTTTCCACAAACCCAGTTACTCAAGCTATTAACTAGTAAACTCAATGGGACAGTTCTGGCAGACTTTATACACATTCATAGCATAGCAATATGCCGAATATAATCCTACAAATGAAATTGAGGAGGATGAGGAGGATAAGATGTACGCAGACTTTACCTACAAAGTGGTGGTTTCTTGTAGACCCTCAACACAATGCTGCAATACCAAAAGGCACATTCAGAGTATATACTTGTAATAATAAAATTGCTAGTTATCTCCATTTTCATTTTCAATAGTGAGATATCAAAGGATACTTGAGGTTGACAATTGTGAATCAACCCCAAACTTTAAAAGATCTCACCATATTTGTCGTACAAATTAGCAGAACTAGGGGAAAGGCTCATGTCAAACTGGCAAACAAAGTACAATTACATTGCAGTTCCTCCCTTACTAGTCATCAAATAGATATTCACAAATTGAAAAGACCTGTCTCGACAACCCACATGAAGGGAGATTAAGAAGTAAACTAAGTTCTTTTGCGCATTTATTCATTCACCCCAAGCACAACAAGACATTGCTGTTACAGAAGTCCCAGACATGCCTGGAGACGATTTTGCGCATTATCCCATAGCATATTTCTGAGTCCAGCTGCGAGCAGTGGTTTCGTATTTGGCCCTGTCAGTCTTGTACATGTGAGCAATTTCTGGTACAAGCGGATCATCTGGGTTTGGGTCTGTCAACAGAGAGCAGATGGACAGCAGGACCTGCAACATATTTTGGTTACACCTCCACCCAAAAGCAACTCAAACGGGGAAAAAGAGATGCACCCCAACCCCCAAAGAAACCCAGGTTTTCGGATAGTTGTCTAGTGATTTAGTAGCACATGAAACCAACTTTCACCAAGTTGTGTACAGCATGTTAAAGTTGCATTAAGAAACCACCAAGAAGATTTCAGTGATAGAAAAAACTTGTTCAAGTAATTTGAATATCTACAAAGAACAAGATCCTTTGCACAAAAGGGAGGGTCGAGCAAAAGGGAAAAAGCTCTGGAAGGAGTATGTAGAAGTCGTATATTGCAAGACAAAGACAGTTAAACCTCACTTCACTTAAAATATAACATTTAAAACTCACTCATCTAGAAAATAAATCAGCTGCATCAGAAGAGATACGAGAAAATGGAGACCTATACAAACCAACTAAAAGTTTCAATAGCGAAAGTCCAACAAAAGGTCTTTGCTGTAGCACAAATTATCAACACCAACCCTCAGACTGCAATGTAGGAACAGTTAATCACTCTACTTTTGTTTATCATGCAAACAAGATAGTCTTTCTACTACTGCTAAATGCTACTAATAGTTGCTGTGCAATTAGAAACTCGTCAAGACGGGAAAAACAGACCACTATGTGAGATCACAATGTTTCAGAACATCAGATGATAATTGATACGTATAGTTAACTATTGAAGTGTTCCATTCTTCTAATTAGTTGCTCACTTTACTTTCTGCTTATCGGTAAAGCCCCCCTTGTTTAACTCTCTTCAAATCTAAACGTACTAGTTAAACTGTCCTGTTTAAGAAAGTTTACTAGGCAACACAGAACCAGAATCATCTTGAGAACTTGTAAGTAACAATATAGTCTTTGGATTTTTGTAAAGAGCAATCTCAGGCCCAAAAAACAGCATTAAAACGGGGCAACAAAAAGCAAGGCTAAGCTCCAAACCTTTGATATGGTCAATGCTGGACTCCACTGCTCCTTGAGAATATCCAGGCAAATACTTCCATTGCTATTGATGTTAGGATGGAAAACCTTAGTTCTGAAGGCAACCTTAAACAACAAAAGGATAATTTGTAAAACCACCACATCAGATTCTGACAATGAAAATTTTATCAAAACATTTCTTTAAGGTGCTCCAAAACAAAACCACACACTTGATATCCCAGATACAGGTTAACTTGTTCTAACAGCAAACTGAAGCTAGCTCCATGGTTGTGATAAAAATGGAGAGACCAGTAAGTAACAAAAACTGAAGGTCAGACCTACAGACAAATAATCTCTACTACTTCTGGAAGAGAACATTCAAAAAACTCATTTTTGAGATGGATTTACCAAGGTTCCCACATAGGAGAAAATGTAAGCAAAATAATCACCCTCCTCATCCAACTCAATAAAAAAACGTAGCAAAAAACATATAAGCAAAGACGAGGATCTCCTGGAGTTAAATATATACCTTTGGAGGCTTGAAAGGATAATCCGGAGGGAAATGGATTGAGACCAAAAATACACCTCCTGCATAAGGGCTATCTGTGGGCCCCATGATTGTTGCTTGCCAATGGAACATATCCTCTGCCACTGGACCTGTATTTAACGAAATATGCTAATCAATATGAGCATAAAACTTTCTACCAGGTGGTCGCTGAAACAGAAAAGCGAACAACATCTGGAGTGCATTCACTTGTACATAAATGACAACATAGACCGTAGCCACCATGACTTCCTTTCCATTTTAATAGTCTTTGTTATTCACAGATGGAAGAAGAGCAGAATAAGACAAAATCCATACAGAAGGAAGCAGGAAAACAACATCATCTAACGCCTAATCCAATCCATAGAGAATAATACAACCCCATGGTGTAATGTCAATCAAACTGAAAATGAAGTGAAGTAGAAGAAAGAATGATACAGCTTGAGGTACAAGTAAGAATGATAAATTGAGGAAACATTCTTCACTTAATAATTGTCAAGGGTATTACAGAGTAATCAATTACACTTTTACTTCACACTGCAAAGACCACGACAAAATGAGTTTCAATAGTGACCAAAGAGTGACCAGAAAGTGCTAAGTGATGTGTAAATTCAATTGGAATGCACAAATCAGAATGGAGCAACAAATAACATAAACGATGTTATTACTCAAGACATTCTTACCATGCCATACTGCTTATTGTACAAAATAGCAGATAGCTTCTGCATCAACTAAGGTAATTTTATGTAATATATTTGACATATCAGCTAAAAATTACCAAGTTATGATACTCTGAGCCATTTTTTATACAACTAAGGTAAGTATGTAATATATTTGACCTGTCTGATAAAAATTATCAAGTTATGATACTCTGAGCCATTTTTTATATGGTAAGAGTGCAACCCAAGCACCCTAATACTGTCATCAATACTTAAGTACGGACCCCTATTATTCCGTCGGCTAAGAAAACTTTAAGCACAGAAAACCAATAAATTGAACAATGGAAGCAATAGTTCAGCTAAATTACCCGCACTGCAAGATGTGGGAGGATCTTTCTGCAGATCCTTCAGCTCCTTCAATATCCTCTTTGACGCCATCAATTAGCCCCTGTACCTTCAACTACAAACCCTGACCTATATTCAAATGAAAACCTCTTACTACAAACCATAGATCTTCAAACTTCTTCAAACTTCACAAAAGCAACAACCACAAAAAAGCAAACCACAACAAAATAAAAATAAAATCAAAGAAATCATGAGCAGACCTAAGCTATTAACATCAACGCCTATCACACCCACTACTTTCAGCTTGTCACAAGTTTATATAAACATACATATTACGTACATCTTTTAATATAATAAACCTTACTCAAAATTCACCAACTCTAAACCTTAACAAGTAACATACAAGATCTAATTGATGTTCCCAAAAAAAAAAGAATCATAGATCTGTTTATTCTCTGAACAGAACCACACAATTGAGTGAACAGATATAACAAATACTTCTTCTCATTACACAATTTTGTATATGTAAAACATAATATTAAACAATTGCACATACAGTTAACTTTACTAGCTCTGAATCCACAGACACTAGATCCCAAGTTTGCAGCTAAGACATCCAAAAACCAATTAATTGCTGATAACCAAAAAAAAAAAGATCTGCTTCATCCCTCGAATAATATCATATATTCCAGTGTATATACACGCAAAAAAAGTAGCTGATCACACAATTTTGTATAACAAAAGCATGCCCAGTGAAACTCCACCAAGTAAGGTCTGGGGAGGGTAGACAGACCTCACATGGAGATCATAATCATGTTGCTTAAAAAAATAATTCAAAAAATTGCACATATAGTAACACTCAGCAGCTTAGAATTAACTCACTCTAAACCCTGGAACTAGCTATCCAAAACTGTTTTAAAAACTCAAAAAAAATTAAAACAAAAACAAAGAAGCTAGATCTACCTAATTAGAGTGGATAGATATATACAGATACTTCCTCCAGCTCATCACACAATTTTGTATATGTATAATATAATATTAAAAAATTTCACGCACAGTTAACTAGCTCTGAATCCACCAACTCTAAATCCGGAACTTGCAACTAATATATATCCAAAAACAAATTAATTCTCGAAAAAAAAAACCTAGATCTGCTTCATTCCTCAAATAAAATCGTAAATTCGAGTGAATATCCATATACAAATCCTGCCTTTCAGCTCATGACACAACACTCCACATGCAAAACTAATATTTAAAAAAAATGCACATATAATAAAACTTAGTAGCTCTGAATTCACCGACTCTAAATTCCGAGTTTGCAGCTAAGACCTCATCCATAAACTAATTAATTGCTACTAATAACCGATAAAACCCTAGATCTGCTTAATTCCTCATGTATAATCGGTATATTCGAGCGGATATCCATATACAAAAAAACCTCCTTCAGCTCATGACACAGTACTAGACATAGCAAAACTCAGTAGCTCAAAATCAACTCACTCTAAATCCTGGAATCAGCTACCCAAAACCGTTTCAAATAATTCAAAAAAAAAAGCTAGATCTGTAAATTTTGAAGTACCTGAAGGTGATAAAACTGGTGTAGAAGTTGATTTGCTTGAGTTGAAATTGAAGGAGAGGGAAAATTGCAGAGGTGGAAAAGGGATATTTGTGAGCCAATAGCAGAGCAGTAGAACAAGTTTTACTTTGGAAGAAGAAATGAAAGAGAACAATAAAATGTGAAAATAGCGTGGTTTTATAAGGACAGAAGTATTGAGGGAGGAGAAGTGGGGTCCACTGTTCTAGAATCATCTTTTTTTTTACAAGTGATAATAATTTTGGCGTGTGATCAACGCTAACGCCAGCTTTATATTACGTTCGCTCTTGTTTTTCCTATCCATGGGATCCGGGCGATCGATTTGGATCGATTATTAATTATAATCAAAATTTAATTAATTTTAAATTAAATTATTGTAATATATAATTATAGATTTGATTATTATTGGATTTAATTTGATTAGGTTACACAAAATGCGCAAAAAAAGTAATAATACATTCAAGATTGAGAAAAAATTATAACAATCTATTTAAAACGAAAAATAGTTAGAACGATTGATATCATAGAACTTTATCAATCACTAAATTTATTATAAAAAAAAAATTCAAAATTTACTATTTTGACCTAGAAGGAAAAGATAATGATATTTCTAGTCCTATCAAAAATTGTCATAGATATTTATATGCATGAAATCAATAAGATAAATATTCTCATCTTAATCATTTATGCTTTCATGAATAGATTTAAAAATAACATTTGATGAAAATGTGTAAAAGATTTTTAAAATTATTTTTATAAATAATGTATTATGTGTGTGTAATTATAAAATATACGAATATGATTTATCGATTTAGTTTGATTATTCTTCAATTTTCTTTAAAAAAAATCCAAATTCAAACCAAATACTATGAAGTTTAAAAAAATTAAAACTAAATCAAAATAAAATCGACCAACTTAATCGGCTTGATTCGATTTTTTGATTTGCATCGACTTTTATCTAAATCTTGAAATCCCTGCATAGGATTTTGGACATTCTAAATTTTATAGGATAAATTGAATTATTGAGTTCGACTATAGCCATAATTGATTATATCAATAAATATTTAGGTCTTGTTTGATGTATCATATCAAATGGAGTAATTCTTACTCATCTGGTGTGAAATTCAACCTCACGCCCCCACCTTCAGTCATGCATATCTAAAATTGGATATTTAGAGGGCAGATAATATAAATTGAGTTTTCGATATCAATAAATAATAGATTAGACCATGTCTAACGAATACCATGATATGAAATTGATTTGATGCCTAATTTAATAAAAAATTATCTCATAAGGAGAGAATTTTTTTTCAAGAAAAGAATTCATCATTTTTTTTGCATTTGATGTGTGCAATCGAAGTTAAAAACTCACATTTAACTTTAAATATTTTTTGTTTAGAGTGTGATCGTGTAAAAATGAATT
>DF360890.1:7157-27804 GCA_000787875.1 Solanum virginianum | reverse complement strand
TATATATATATATATATATATATATATATATATATATATATATGAAATTTGATATGACTTATTCAGGTCAATTTTAAGTATATCTTATTGAAGTTGTAGATACAAAATGAATTTACTAAGAAGAAGTAAAGTCTTAAAGCATTTATTATGATTGACATGAATGTAAAGTTCGGCTAAAACTTTAGTTATGTGTATTTTTGAAGTATGGTCGAACTTTTTTGGCTCCAAAATAAATATTTTCAAATTTCAATATTTAAATTTACTTTAAATAAGCTCAATGTCAAAATGTTAACCATATTTATCATAATGAACAATCTTTACTTGTCAATTGTTAAAACAACAAATCCAACAGACTCATATAATATTTTTTTAATCTTTTTCATGACTAATTAATATTTGACATGTGTTATTATATAATATTTCTTTAGCATTTTATGATTAATTAATATGTGATTTTGCTATTAATCTCGGTAACAATTAGAGTATGTATTTATCTTTAAAATAGTACAATAAATTTATAGATGTGGAACAAGGACATACAAATTGAAATGATCAAAATACATGATTTTTATATTACAATTTGCTTAATCACTTGTAGATTGAAACAACGAGTTAAGTGGATGGAATGGATTTGAGATTCGATGTTGATATCGGATAAGCTTAATCTCATTAATTAAATTCTAATGATGAATAATAGTCGGTGATTTATAGTTTCACAATGAACGAAGAGATGAATGTTTATAGTAAAACCTAAAGATCATTATTTGCAAAACTTAATCAGTTTCTAAAAATTTTTGTTTAGTACTATTTTCATCCCTTACATAATGATTTCATTAAGCAGTTAAGCTTTTTCCCTATTCAATATGATCGCGAATTAATTTTTACTTTTATAATTCTTAAAACTAGATAGACTTAAATATCGTGAATTATTCAGATGTTATAGTTATAAATAAGATATTGAATACTTATTGATGTTGGATTAGATCTAATATATTCTTCTTTCACATATAATCACCTAATTCAATCATAAATTTAATCCAAGTTTCAATTATTTAATTTATTCCTTGTTTTAATTTTAATCTTGACCTTCATAATCTTTCATTTCAATCATTTTTCTAATAAGTTAAAATTATATCATATTCTATACCTCTCTCCATATTATTATTTTTTCCTTTAAAAGGACAAGATGGAATCTTTTATACTCCAACCACAAGGAAGGAAAAAAGAAAATGTGGAGAACCCAATTTCCTTTCGGTGGGAAATGGAATCTTGTAGGACCCTATTTCCAAGTAAATTTATTTATATATAAGAAATATTAATTTTTTTATTTATTTTTATTCTTTATTTAATTTTGAAATATATTTGTAAAAGTCTACAATAATTTTTTGAAACTTAACATGTTAATTAAAGACTTCGTCACGGTGACTAATTTCTCTAATTATAGCATAACACGAGTGGCTACTTGTGATAATTTCCTAAAATTTCACAAGTACTATTTTTTAATGATGTTGATTGAAAGTAAATATTTATAAATAAATATTATCAAGAAATTGATCCATGAATATATTAATGAAACATTATGGTAACGTGTCACTCATAGCCGTGGTCAATTATGCAAAGAATATTCACATAAATAATGCAAGGCATTGTTCACTTTACGAAAGCAAAGCATCTTATTTTATTTTATCTTTATTTAAAGAAATAAAGGTGCATTATGCATGTCAGATGATAAAGGAAACAAAAATAACAGATTCGATATAATTTTACAAGTAAATTTTTTTAAAAAATAATATATTTATAGTTTTATTTTTACTTTACGAGAGTAAATAAGTTATTTTTCATTCTTTGAAAATATTATGATTCCTTATCATTTACTAATAAAATTTCCAACAGAATGAATGCGTACTCTAAATATATTTGTACCAAGTATTTTTTCTTTTAAAAAAAATAAAATTATGTAAATTTGCCCGTAATAGCTTGCTCACATTGTTGGTCCAAGTACTAAATCTAAGTAACTATTCTAAGAATATATTTGCACCAAGTGTGAATTATATTTTTCCGAAAGAGAATGCAAAGTGCCACAATTTAAGATTTGTGGTTTAGGTTACAAGTTCAAACATCACATCATGTAAAGCGAAGTCTAAAATATTTAAGCACAGAAGAATAGAAAGATGGACCCATTATGATTTGTGACATTCTTCCTCCCCTTAGGAGCATAGAGTACATGTATATTAGAAGGTAACAATTGAAGTTTGTGTAATTAAAAATTTTGATGGGTATGTCAAATTAGATTTTAGGTGCAAATCATATTTCAAAAATTAGTTCAAATGAAGGATAGTTTAAGTTTTATATCAAGATCACCTATCTAATTAAATCATCACATTCAAATCAGCACAAGAAAAAAATACTTGTCACTCATTGATTATTAGCAGCATTAAAAAAAACTTATATATATTTTTTAAATTTATCTTATTTATGACACGCATATGAATTTTACAAATTATTGATTAGTTTGTGTAGGGTTCCCAAAAAACAATCTCTCTAAAAGTAGTGATAAGATCTGCGTACATTCTACCCTCCTCAGACTCCATTTGTGAAATTCCACTTGTTGTTATTTATTGATTTGTGTAGGTAGATATATTCTTGCCACACGAAAGTTCACAACCGAAAGTATTTTTGTTTCAATCATTGTGTAAGCCCTATATACGGAGAATAGGTAAGTTCATTTAAAGAGAATCTTTTCTATGATCAAATTTGAATCATATTGTGCATGAGCATGCTCCTTAACATTCAATATAATTGAACAAAAACTGAAATCCTTTAAATTTGTCATATTTGACAAGAGAAGAAATTATAGCCTTGGAAAAAAAAAATTTGGAAAGGGCACACAGGCCTAGTAACCAATATTCAGCAGATTTACCACTACGCAAATTCAGCACCATAAAATTCAACCATATGCTGTCTACTTGAACACTTCCTGAACGAACAAACCATCTGACTGAAAAGCTGGAAACGAACAAATATTCAACACTTCAGGACTAAAAAACAAAACGTACAGGGCTTACATTTTAGATTTCATAAGCCTTAACAACAATCACTTGTAGAATTCAAAATCGGTGTCAGGCTTCTTCACATTGGTCCTGTAACCCTTTTCAAAGTCCTTGGGGAGTATGACATATCGATTCTTGCGCACTGCATGCATACCAGCTTCTTGACAGATAGCCGCAATCTGCAGATATTGCAACATACTGTTGTTTAGATTCATGTTCATTCCACATTAGTAGCCTCAGCAGAATACTTCAAATCGTGCACAAGTGAAGAAAAAATAGTTGCAGCCAAAACAAAGAACAATTATTGGACCTAGAACCCTGACTTTCACAATTCTCTAACCAAAAAAACATAAGAGAAATAAAGAGACAAACCTCAGCAGCACTGATTTTATCAGGGCGAGAAACATAATCTTCCAAGTCTACCTCATCACTTAAGTTCATCTTAGCGGTGCATACCTGCAATAAACAATCCAGCATTAATTTTTTTTCATTTGTATAAAACAAAACACAAAAAAACTTCCACTAAAGCAGAAAGACATTAAAGAATCCATCAGTCTAAACCTCTTCCTACAATATTTTCCTCCAGTTCTTTTTCAGGAGAGAACAAAGAAGAAAACATCAGGACTAAAAGATTTATCCAAAACCCACCTGAAAAACAAGCCTTTTTTGACGTCTATCAGGCAAAGGAAATTCAATCTTACGATCAAGCCTTCCAGGACGTAAAAGTGCAGGGTCCAGTGTGTCAGCTCTATTTGTTGCCATAATAACTTTCACGTTCACTGTTTGATCAAACCCATCCATCTACAGAATACAAACCGAGGAGAAAGTGGTTGATCAAACAAAGCAGATCTTGTGTTATTCTGGAACTACTTTATTACAACTATGAATAGAAGCTTACCTGATTCAGCAGTTCCATGAGGATACGCTGGACCTCTCTATCAGCTCCAGTCTGAGCATCAAACCTAGCAGTAGCAATTGCATCAACCTCATCAATAAATATGATTGCTGGAGCATTTTCTTTGGCAAGGCGAAAGACATCACGAACCATTCGTGGGCCCTGCAAAAATCAGTGAACAAATGATAAGATAAAATCTAGACTAATAAAAACAAATAGTGTCACATCACTCTTCATGGACACAGTTAGATATGATGGTCACTCTCCAGGCAGAAGAGAAATAAATGTATGTCAAAGGTAATATAGTAGTTGATCTGAAGTTGCATAAAGACTTGGGGTGATATAACTGATCTGAAACCAGATAAATACTTGGGGGCTGACATGATTGGAACCAGACTGCTCATGTGGATAACTGAACTGTCCTGCTAGATTAGCTGTGCAGAAAGTAATATCCGTCTCTACAGCCAATTCTAAATGAAAGATCGTATACAAGATGTTCTCCTAGCCGACATGATTGAGACAGGGGAAGCCCGTGTCTCTATCCTTTCTTTTTATTCGAAAAGGGAAGTCGAATTCCACGTCTTTTACTCAATCTACAGAGAAAATATACAGGGCATTCTATGTTACTTTACAGCGAGAGGATCTGGATAGCTGTTGATAAATGAATTCCAATTTTGTTGACTATTACTTAGAAAATCTTGCTCTACAATCTGGTTTGATCTTGTACCCTTGTATTTTGACGGAAAACGTGATAAAAGAAACGAAAAGATATTGAGCCATTCATTATTGAATATGCTCGACTTTGAAGTCCTCCAGAACTACATTAGATATGCGAATTAGCTCATAAACCAGAGAAGGAAGGTAAATTGATTATTGGCATGATAGACATCGTAGCAGTGTTACAATGTCAAAAGAAATTTAGATTGTACATCTTTATAAAGAACACACTTTTATAAACTCTGGGAAGGATTTACTTTGGGAGAAAAGGGGTCAGCTACTTTGCTGGAATACAAAAATAATACAAAATTCTCATAATCAAATATTACAATACATTTATAAAATACTTGTTACTATTAGGCATTTGATTTGAAAGAAAGATTAAGTTGTTTCCAGAAAGCTCTTTTAACTGCAAGTCATCAAAACGTTGACCATATTTTGAATTCAAGAATAAGTAAATTACTGAATATGCCCCCAAGACCTACCTCAAGTGGCAAAGGATGGAGGGTTTTTGGCTGAGATCACAGGTGCAAACCTGACACCATGCAAAGCGAAGCCTGATATTTAAGTGGAGAGGGGTAGAGAGGCGGACCCATTATCCACCGAGTTTAGAAGGTTGCAATTGATCCAAAGGGTGGGCCATAGACGGATTTCTCGATTATCACAAAAAATTACTGAATAAAAGATTATTTGCCATAGCTTTAAAAACTCCTGCCCTCCTAAGTATAGAATAAATTTAAAAGAAACTCGTAACTCGACTTTTTTAGACATGCTTCTCAAGTTGTTGTATCATCATAAATCAATTATATACCACCATAACTCCTTAAGGACCCGTTTGGTGGGCAGTATTAATTAGAAGTGTCTTTGGATTAAAATTTAGTCTGGCAAATACATTGCTTGGTTACTTTATTTAACTTAATCCATGGATTAGTTATACAACATATATGGCCTTATTTTATCCCTAGAAAATGGAGAGATAACTAATCGAAGGTTTAAAAATCCTTGGATAAGACCCCCAAATGACTATCCCCCAATCCCTTTTTCTAAATTTCTTTTATAATTTAATGTCTTTTTTATTTATATTGGAATGGTTATAAATGTTCTTTTTAATTCTCCAAAACACTTGATGATTTCACAAACTAATATTTTTTCTCCATGTTTGATTTGTTATATTGGATTGATTTGTTATGCTGGGTATGTTCTTGTTGTTGTTGTGTTTGATTTGTTACACTGGATTGATTTTTTTTTTGGTTGTTGTTGGGTGGGGAGTTCTTTTTTACAAAAAAAATGATGTTGTTCTTTTTTTAAAAAAAAGGTAGTTGTTCTTTTTTTTAAAAATAGGTAGTTGTTCTTTTTTTAAAAAAAAGGTAGTTCTTTTTTTTAAAAAAAAGGTAGTTCACCGATTGACCACTTGAACTATTTGTTTTCATTTTTTTAATAAGTTCAAGTATTTGAAAAATTTAAGTAGCCTTAAGTTTATGTTAAGTTTTAACAAAAATTTAGAAATACACCGTGCTATCAAGGATCTCTGTAATAGCACATCACACCTCAAAATTAATGATGATCTTCTTCTTCTTCTTCTTCTTCTTTTTTATTTGCACCGGGTGTTCGAGTCTCTTAGAGCCCTGACTAATCCCGGGGTGCACAGGCTCTTGGCAAGGAGTTTCCCGCAAGTGCACCATGGTTAATTCAGGTTTTACCCAATCCGATGGCCCTCAGAAATTGTTTGCACCTAGTGGGTTTCGATCTTGAGAATTAATGATGATCTTTTTTATAACATTTTAGTATTTAACTTGACTAGTTAAATGAAATAGAAAATCCTACAAAAAAATTCAAGGTATAATTGTAAAGAAGATTCTTGAAGAGTTTTATCCTCAAATAATCCAAGTAAGAAAACAACAAACATGGATTACATGAAATAGCTAGTCAGAAGGCCACAACAAAATATATTGTCCGGCAATTATCTAACTTGACTGGATTATAAGAAATAGAAAATCTCATAATAACTCAAAATTATTATAGGGAAAAGCTTTTTGTAGAGTTTGAAATCAAACACAAGATTAAATGGGAAGAACGAACCAAACACTTGATAAAAAGCCATCCCTATATTACTAATCCCTGCATTATTTCATCCTTGTACAAAACAACCCCTAAATGCTTAATTATACAGTCCTTATTCATCAATCAGAGCAGTAGGATTGAAGAAATGCATCACCAAGCACACCTCTACATTGTGATGTCGTGCTGGAACACTTATTATAAGTCATAATGAATTTAGGATGGTAAAAACAAAGATTTCAGTTTTTAATATGCTCATTTGCTAATCATCTACTTTCGACTTGTCCTTACCTTGGTTACATATTGATAGGTTGGCTCAAACTTATTAAAGTGAACGGTATATATATCCCTACACTTGCAGAACAACGTCCATCAGAACACAATTCTTTTTTGATTGTGATGTTCTGATCTTTCTAAATTTAGAAACCAATATCCCATGCTAGAGTATCATCTAGTGAATCCTCATAAAGCACTGTTAGGTCATACAGCTTCAAAGGAGATAATATACCAGTTAATAGCCTTATTCTCGCTCCCAATCAAGGTTACCACTACCTATGAAATTGTAAAGCCATAGTCAATGTTGTAAACTCTTTTTATGAGATACAAACAATTTAAACTGGAAAATTTGTCTTATATCATGCTACTAGGAGTCTAAGATAGATTATACAAATATTCATACTGGCGATTCTAAAGTATATTGATGCATAAAAATAAGACTTCAAGCATACCTCACCCAAGTACTTCTGAACAAATTCAGAGCCAACCACCCTTATGAAGGCTGCAGTGGTATGATGTGCTACAGCCTTGGCAAGCATAGTTTTCCCAGTGCCAGGTGGACCATAGAGCAAAACACCACGGGGAGGATCTATACCAATTTGGGTGGTATGATGTGCTACAGCCTTGGCAAGCATAGTTTTCCCAGTGCCAGGTGGACCATAGAGCAACACACCACGGGGAGGATCTATACCAATTTGCTTGTACAACTCGTGATGAGTCAGAGGTAACTCAACAGCTTCACGGATTTCCTGCTTTTGTATGTCGCAACCTCCAATATCCTGGTATTAAGAAAAATCATAAGCTCAAAAACTAAGAAATAAATAAGGACTGAGACGGTGGTTAATTTGGAGGAAACGAAAACAAAAGCTATTGAAGGCTGAAAAATTCCCTTCTCAAAACTTGGAAGATGATCTCTTTAGCAATATTTTGTAACTAGTTGCAATAAAGGTTCCCAAAGAGCTTTTGGAGTCTACATGATGAAATGTTGATTGAAGCTTTGCATACACGATAACTACTTCCCTTCAGTCCTTTAACGGAAAAACACAACTGATTTCAAGTATACATGATGGACCCTGATTAGCCACTTGACTGGATGACCAGCTCTACAGCAAGCCAATTAATAAGACTCTGGAAAAACAATAGTACCTAGTAGAATTAGGAGATTATGACTTGCTCCCTAACTACACAGATTAACACCCAACAGCACCATATAGTGGTTTTCATCAATAAACTGGTCATTACACTAATGAAAATTGACTTTTCATTGTACAGGATAAATCAGTTTGGTGCTAAACTAAGCAAAATTCAAAATTAAGCAACGCATTTCATTATAATTACTTCAATGAAGCTTAAGAATCAAGAGAATTTCATGCCGAAATACGTCTGAGATTCAAAAAAGCCTCTAATTTGCTATATATTTATTGTAAAAAGCAGTAATCCCTACACAAAAGATTCCACATAATAGGAAACCCTAATCAATGTACTTTAAAAAAAATAAGTACCTTGAGCAGCTCAGAAGTATAACACTTACATTGTAAGTAACATCAGGCTTCTCCGATTGGCTGAGCAGCGAAATACTGGAATCAGCCTCAGGTGGCAAAACATCAACAAGCGCATTTGAATGGCGATGCAAAGCAACAGAAGCCGATGGCTTAAGAAGCTCTCGATTAATCGTGCTAAGTATCCTAACATAGTAATTGGAACCCGTAGTTGAACCTACAATAGCGTTATTCTGATTAATCATCTCCATGAACTGTCCAATTACTAACGGCACCGACTGGATCCGTTTGACTTCTTCCTTTGCCCGTATATGTTCTCGCCGGAGGTTTTTTAGCTCGTCCTTAACGTATTCCTCCTGGATCTCGATGAATTCGAGTTGCCGTTGAAGTGATTTCAGGTGAGTGTATAGGTTATCTTCGCCGTCGGAAGTGAGTGTCGGTGATGGATGTTTCCGGTAGGGTTGCCGGTGGTTTCTCGGTGGTTTTCGGGTCGATAACCATTGCTGTTGCCATTGTCGGAGTTGTTTGATTGGGAGAACGGATTTTACAGTGTGAATTAGGAAGAGGAGAAGGCTGGAGTAGGGAACAAGAAAAAGGGAATGTACCAAATTCGTGGCTGTGGGTTTGCTTTTCGGGTCTTCGGACTCGGGTATGGGTAATGAGGGTTTGTTCTTAGGCAATGTAATAATTAATTTGGTGTATTGCAACGTTAATTTTTTTTTCTCATTTTATGTTTAATTATGATTTATGTAAAAATAGTTTATCATTTATCTTTTTGTACTTTTTTTTAAAGTTTAATCTTCAAAATGTTAATATGTAACGATATTAAATGATAGATCAAAATATTATATTCATTAAAATAATATAATATGTTATGATACTATATAATGCATTATAAGATATTTTTATGCCAAACATGAAAATTGTAAATTTTAGAAAGAAAGAAAAAAATCATTTCAAAGATAAAAATTCAAAAACTTTTGTCAACCTTTATCTCGCAACTTTTTTGACTTCAAGACTTAATATATGACCATTGTGCTACTAAAATACCTCTTAACACTCTATTATTAGCAAATTAGATATTCTTAGTCCCCATCTAAAAGGTGAAAATTAATTTAAACCTTTTGAAAGAGTAAGATACTTCCTTAGTCATTTCGTTAAACTGAGCGTGTGCTTAAGGGATTTTTTTGACCTAAAACTTTAGCTCCTTGTTATTACCACCAATTTGTAGGCCTATTCTCCTTATGTACTATACAAAATCATATACACCTTATATAATATACCATATTATGAATATTATACAAAATAAGAAATAGGGGGTCTCACAACATACTATAAAGTAATTAGTTTACAAATAACACAATCCATGTTTTATTACATAAAATAATAAAAAAATCATAAAAAGTATAAATCAATTATCAACGTAACTTGCCAAAAGTCATAGAAAGTACATGATGATTATACAATAACTTACCTATACATGAGTTCTGACTTTATATTATGATACAGTAAAAAAACTGCATATAATTTAACTATATATAAAATATACATTGATCATACCTGAAGTATATAATGACCATTCAATGTGGATCAGCTCCAAATCACCTCTAAATAACCTCAAAATTTAGATATAAAATCTTTTTAATGTTTTAAATCTTTTGACCTATAATTGCTCGAAGAATTTATATTTTTAGTATGCTAATTTTTTTTGAAAAAAAAAAAAAGGAGAAGACGAAGAAGATGCAGGAGAACGATGAAGTAGAAGAAGAAGCGCAAGTAGTCATTGATGATGAAATTGGAAGAAAGAAGAAGTCATTAATGATTGAAATTGAAAGTAAGAAAGAAGAAATACGTTATAATTTTCGATAAAATTAAACTAATTTTGGGATAAAGTAAATAACTGAGTGGGTTCTTTGCATAATTTGCCTTTAATAATATTAATTTAGCTGACAATTAAGTGGGTTAGGTTAAATTTGATCAGATCATAATGAGTTAAAATAATAAATGGATTAAGACCCAATTCAATTCGAAATTGCTTGGATAGAGATTAATTGAGTCAAAACAGGTTGAGTAATGAGTTATAAAGCAGGTTAAAAGTCAACTTGACCCTATTTTACTAAGTTTTACTTATTTTATTTGTTCTTTTTTGATATTTTAGTATTTAGTAAATTATATTTATTTTGGTCATATAAAACATATCAATTTTTTTTTAAAAATATTTTGAGAAGATTTCTCTCGAGTCAATTCGCATTGCATATTAACTCAATTTTAAATGTATTGAAATAGATTAAATTAAGATAAATTAAACTAATAAATGAATGGATTAAACTTCAATGAAGTAAACGAGTTAAATTTAATTTTGCCGCCACCGCAATAACCCACAATTGTACGTGACGAACAGGTCAAGTTTAAATCACATACCGGCCCACCAACCTTTTACTGACGCATGCCCAGACGTAAGCCCATAAGTCGGCCCAATCAATTATTTCATCATATATAAAGAACGTTACGCTAGGGTTTTGTTATAGTTTCGTGTTTCTGAAGCCGCCGAACAATCTCAGAGTGAATTAGCGATGGGTCGAAGTAAGTTTTACGTCAATTACTCATTTTCTCTACATTTTTAGCTAATTAATGTTGAAATTTTACGTCAATTACTCATTTTCTCTACATTTTTAGCTAATTAATGTTGAAAAAAGAACTTATTTGATCTATGTGTTTGTTCATGTGATCTGTGTTGTTTTTCCCAATTTTGCTGAAATGATACATTTGATTCATCGCCTTTTGCTTCTGTAAGTAGATGTAGAGAACTCTATTTATCAGTAAGAATAGTTTTTATTGAACTATTCTAAAGGCTGCGAATGGAGCACAATGAATATTAGGGTTCACTAGAAAAAAGTTGGGGAAGGGAATTGCAAGGTATGTATCAAGCCCTAGGGCTTAACTATGTGAAAATTTTAGCTACTAAGATTGCCTGATGTAGAATTCATATGGAGACTAGAGGTAGTTAGAATACCTGGTTGGTGTATATGAGGTGATGGTGCTACATTTATCAAGCTTATTCTTAATTGGAGCACTTTATCTCTGGTATTATAAGTGATAAAATTGGTAGCTTATTCAATCTTATGGGAGTTATATGATGTTACAGTATGTGTCTTTTGAGACCAATTGCTTAATCTCTGGTCCTACAAGTGATAAATGTGGTAGCTTGGAAGTGATCAATTGGTAGCTTAAAGATAGAAAATTTGCCTTTTTTTTCCTCAAATGTTTACCATATCGAAAAACAGATGAAGTGTTCCCTTATGAAGGATTAGGAAAACAGTTCGCCATACTGTTTTTAGGTTAAAGAAATCTTATTTCCCTTTTTTTTTTTGATTAATCCATGTAAAGGGTAGAAGTTGATGCTAAAAAATTGTATGTAAAGATGCACCAAGTTTTCTGTGTATGAACAGAAACAATTATGACAAGGCTCACCACTATTTTATTGCTCTTTGTTTGTGCAAGCACATTAAGGTATGCTGCACAAAATTATTGGTATAACTTCTTTTTGGGGGGGGATAAAGAGACTTTTCGCTGACATGCTGATATCCTATGGCAATTATTTATATAGCTAGTTTATATTCCTTATTTGCTTCTAACTATAATATATTATGTGACAATTAATTGATTCTTAGTCGTGGTACTTGTATTTGTGTTCACTATTGACATCACAAAGGCTTGTGCCTGACTAGGTTGAATTCTTTTTTCCCAGGACCTGCAAGGTGTTACCGCCAGATTAAGAACAAGCCTTACCCAAAATCACGGTTTTGCCGTGGTGTTCCTGATCCAAAGATCAGGATCTATGATGTTGGTATGAAGAAGAAGGGAGTTGATGAATTTCCTTTCTGTGTGCACTTGGTTAGTTGGGAGAAGGAGAATGTTTCAAGTGAGGCACTTGAAGCTGCTCGTATTGCTTGCAACAAGTACATGACCAAGTCCGCAGGAAAGGATGCTTTCCACCTCAGGGTTAGGGTTCATCCCTTCCATGTTTTGCGAATTAACAAGATGTTGTCATGTGCTGGGGCCGATAGGCTCCAAACTGGTATGAGGGGGGCTTTCGGTAAGCCACAGGGAGTCTGTGCCCGTGTTGCTATTGGCCAGGTTCTCCTCTCTGTTCGCTGCAAAGATGGCAATGCTAACCATGCTCAAGAGGCTCTTCGCCGTGCTAAGTTTAAGTTCCCTGGCCGACAAAAGATCATTGTCAGCAGAAAGTGGTATGACTTTTATCTCAAGAATCAACTTTAACTTTTATGTCTCTGCATTGGTTTTGTGGACTTTATATTTTCTCATACTAAATAATGTTTGGGTTATGAAGGATTGGCTTGTCATTCTCCTATTCATTTGTTACGACAATTATACAGTTTTGTAGGATTAACATCTATGGGTTTGATATTTAGCCATTGGGTTGGTTTAGGCAGATACATTCTCAAGTCATATCACGTAGTAGCTCAAACTAGACCGATCACACATACTCTCGATGTTTCAATTTCAGTTTTTTGTGTCTGCTGGACGAGCATTTGGTCTCTTTTTTTAATGTCCTTCCAGAGACTTGTAAAAGTGGCTTGAAACTTAGCTTGCTTGTACCTCTTTTAACATTTAATATACTTGGCATTGTTTATTTAGTGCTTTTTTCTTATGCTTTTGCAGCTTCTTGGCTGCCATGGACCACTTTCTGAACGTCAACCTGGAAGAGCTTTTCTGGGAGCAGCAAGTTGAAGTTGCATAAAATTACAAATCTGAAGCTGTAGTTTTCTACTTCTGCTGAATGAAATTTTGTGTCCTGATAATCTATCTAGTTCTGAACCATTACTTGAACTGTTACCGTTCTGAACATTTACCTTTGCAAAATATAATGATTGGCTTTTATTTGGATGATGAGTTTTGTTTTACATTTTCTACCTTTAGGCATTTTACTTCTTCATCTTTTAGTCATGCATTTGCACCATCATTTGTTTCTGGACATTTTTTGTTTCAATTGGATTCTGACTGATCATGAGAACATTAGGTGTGGAATTGGCTTTCTTATAGTTGACTTGTCTATGGGTCATGCTGTTAACCAGTTTGAGGACATGAATGTGCCACCGATTTGGCCAAGGTTATTGAAAATCTTTCACAGGTCCATTATGGACGATTCTATAGAGACTTGCGGAAAAAAAAAGGATCGGAAGCTATATCACCAGTAAAATCTACGGTTTAACACATTAAAAAAGAAGAAAATCGTCCAATCCAAGTTGAGTGGCTCTGAAATGCTAAAAACCTCTCTTCAAATTAAGTTGAAGCTAATAAAATTCCTCCTGGCTCATGATATATGGTCCTGTGAATTCACGAAAAAAATTAACTAGAAGTCATTCCATCAAAAACCTCAGGTATTGTATGGTATAATACCATTGGATAGACTATATGGGCTATTACTGTTTAAAGATAATTTATTGTTTGGTTTGACTGATGATATATCATAACTTATAAATTTACAAATATGTCCTTAATTAGTATAAATATTAAATTTATCAATATTTTTTTTAAATAATTTTTTTTTTTTTAAAATACTATCAAGCAAGGAAATACAAGCTAATATACTTCCAATTCATACAAACAATGTAAGAAAATAAAAAGTAAGAACTTTAAAAAAAACGAATCTCAAAAAATAGATTAAACGTGAAAGAAAAAACAAGAGGAGGAAAAAAGTTTCAAAAATTGATGCAGAGGGAAATAAGTGACACAAAAACAAAACATATATCATGGTAAAGTTTAATAAAGAATAAAGGATAATTTAGAACTATTTAAATTTAAATAAAGGTATAATTGGAAATAAAATAAGGAAGCCTATAGAATACCACCAAATTGGTGGGTTTCAAAAAGTGAAGGTTTTCATAGTTACAGGCCCATGAAACTAAATCATATCATGCCATATAATTAATGAAATAATTATAAACTTCGTTCTCTTAATAACCATACCATACCATGAAAAACTGTCATCCAAACAAGTTGTAAATGCAAAAAAATGCTCTGTAGATTAAGTCGAGGCTATTGAAATTCTTCTTTGTATCTTTACAAATGCTTCTAAAGGTTTGGCAAAAAGTTTGAATAGAAGTCATACCACCAAATTAAAATTTTTAAATTTTAAAATTATTTTTGTATGCTAGTTCATTGATTTTTTTGAAAACCAGTTGATTGACTCTGCCTACAAGTTTGTGTCTAGTACTCACTACATTTTCATTACGACGTCGTTTCTTTTAGCATCTTTGTGTTACGAAATAGGATTTCAAACTTTTAAGTGTTCACTGATTTTTAAAAAAATTAGTCAATTGAGTCTATTGGTCTCCAAACTTGGCCAAGTCGGGCCACATAACCCTAGTTACCAATTACAATTATATTTTTATTAATGATATCTTTATTTCAATATTCTGATATCATGAAATAAAATTTCAAGATGTTAAAACTTTTTCATGAGCATCAGTCCAATATTTTTTCAAATTTTAGATGACTAAGTCCGATGACCATCTAAATTAGTCAGGTCAGGCCTCACGGGCCTAGTGACAGTAGTCATCAATGTCACATAATAGTAATTCAAGATTTTAGGCATTTTCGGTATATGCTAGTTCATTGATTTTCTGAAAATTTGTCGACCAATTCATTTGGCCCCCAAACTTGATCAAACCAAGCCTCAAAAGGCATATTGACTAGTACACGTGGCATTTTCCTTAATGACAATACCATCTTTTAGCATTTCAGTTTTAAAGAAATAGGATTTCAAGATTTTAAACATTTTTTGCTTGTGTAAGTTTACCTATTTTTCAGAAATTAGTCGATCAACTCTGTTGCCACCAAACTAGGGTAGGTCGGGCCACACATGCTTGGTGATTAATGACATCTCCTTTTCAGCAATACAGAGTTACAAAATAAGAATTCAAGATTTTAAGCATTTTTCGTGTTTGTTGGTCCACTGATTTTTCAAAAATGAACACTTTCTGAACGAACAAACCATCTTACAGAAAAGCCGGAAACGAACAAATATTCAACAGTTCGGAACTAAAAAAGAAAACGTACAGGGCTTACATTTCAGATACACAAGTATTTGCTTAGCCTTTAACAACAATCACTTGTAGAATTCAAAGTCAGTGTCAGGCTTCTTCACATTGATACACAAGTATTTGCTTAGCCTTTAACAACAATCACTTGTAGAATTCAAAATCGGTGTCAGGCTTCTTCACATTGGTCCTGTAACCCTTTTCAAAGTCCTTGGGGAGTATGACATATCGATTCTTGCGCACTGCATGCATACCAGCTTCTTGACAGATAGCCGCAATCTGCAGATATTGCAACATACTGTGATTTAGATTCATGTTCATTTCGCATTAGCACCCTCAGCATAATACTTCAAATCGTGCAAAAGTGAAGAAAAAATAGTTGCAGCCATAACAAAGAACAATTATTGGACCTAGAACCCTGACTTTCACAATTCTCTAACGAAAAAAACATTGAGAAATAATAGACAAACCTCAGCAGCACTGATTTTATCAGGGCGAGAAACATAATCTTCCAAGTCTACCTCATCACTTAAGTTCATCTTAGCGGTGCATACCTGCAATCAACAATCGAGCATTAATTTTGTTCCTTTGTGTTAAACAAAACACAGAAAAACTGCCACTAAAGCAGAAAGACATTAAAGAACCCATCAATCTAAACCTCTACCTACAATATTAATCCTCCATTTCTTTTTTAGGAGAGGATAACAAAGAAGAAAACATCACGACTATAACGATTATCCAAAACCCACCTGAAAAACGAGCCTTTTTTGACGTCTATCAGGCAAAGGAAATTCAATCTTACGATCAAGCCTTCCAGGACGTAAAAGTGCAGGGTCCAGTGTGTCAGCTCTATTTGTTGCCATAATAACTTTCACATTCACTGTTTGGTCAAACCCATCCATCTACAGAATACAAACCGAGGAAAAAGTGGCTCGTCAAACAAACCTGATCTTGTGATATTCTGGAATTACTTTCTAACTATGAGTAGACGCCTACCTGATTCAGTAGTTCCATGAGGATACGCTGGACCTCTCTATCAGCTCCAGTCTGAGCATCAAACCTAGCAGTAGCAATTGCATCCACCTCATCAATAAATATGATTGCTGGAGCATTTTCTTTGGCAAGGCGAAAGACATCACGAACCATTCGTGGGCCCTGCAAAAATCATTGAACAAATGAGAAAATAAAATCTAGACTAATAGAAACAAATGGTGTCTTCATCACTCTTCATGGACACAGTTAGATATGATGGTCACTCTCCAGGCGGAAGCGAAATGTATCTCAAAGGGAATAAAGTAGTAGTTGATCTGAAGTTGCATAAAGACTTGGGGTGATATAACTGATTTGAAGCATGATAAATACATGGGGGCCGACATGATTGAAACCAGACTAATCATCTGGTTAACTGACCTGCCTGCTAGATTAGCTGTGCAGAAAGCAAGATCCGTCTCTACAGCCAATTCAACATGAAAGATTGTATACAAGATGTTCTCCTAGCCAACATGATTTAGACAGGGGAAGCCCATATCTCTATCCTTTCTTTTTATTTGAGAAGGGAAGTCGAATCCACGTCTTTTAATCAGTCTACGGAGGAATATACAGGGAATTCTAAGTTACTTTACAGCGAGAGGATCTGGACAGCCCTTGTATTTTGACGAAAAATGTAATAAAAGAAATGGAAAGGTATTGAGCTATTCATTATTGAATATGCCTCAACTTGAAGTCTTCCAGAGCTACATTAGATATGAGAATAGCTCATACACCAGAGAAGGACTGTAAATTGATCATTTGCATGATAGAAATTGTCGTCAAAAGAAATTTAGATTGTGCATCTTTATAAAGAGAACACTTTTATGAACTATGGGAAGGATTTCCTTTGGGAGAAAAGGGGTCCGCTACTTTGCTACAATACAAAAAAATACAAAATTCTCTGGTAATCAAATATTACAAGACATTTATAAACTACTTGTTACTATTAGGCCATTTGATTTGAAAGAAAGATTAAGTTCTTTCCAGAAAGCTTTCTTTACCTGCAAGTCATCAAAACTTTGACCATATTTTAAATTCAAGAATAAGTAAATTATTGAATAAGCCGCCACGTCCTACCTCGGGTGGCAAAGGCTGGAGGATTTGTGGCTTAAGGTCACAGTTTCAAGCCCATAGTATGCAAACCAAAGCCTGGAATTTAAGTGGAGAAGGGTAGAGGGGCGGGGCCATTATCTACTGAGTTTAGAAGGTTGTGGTTGCTCCAAAGGGTGGGCCACATGCGGATTTCTCGTTTATCAAAACAATTTACTGAATAAAAAGACTATTTGCCATAGCCTCAAAAACTCCTGCCAACCTAGCTATAGAATAAATTTAAAAGAAACAAGTAACTCTTTGACTTTTCATACATATAAATCAATTATATACCACCATAACTCCATAAGGACCCCATCTGGTAATCAGTATTAATTAGAATAGACCCTGAAATAAAATTTAAGCCGTCAGTACATTGCTTGGTTACTTTATTTAACTTCATCCATGGATTAGTTATACACTATATGTGGGATAGCTAATTCAAGGTTTAACAATCCTTGGATAGGACCTCCAAATGACTAAACTATCCCCCAATCCCTTTTTCTAAATATCTTTTGTAATTTGATGTCCTTTTTATTTATATTGGAATGGTATAAATGTTCTTTTAGTTCTCCAAATCCGTTCAGTGTAATTTGATGATTTCACAAACTAATATTTTTTTCTCCAAGTTTGATCATTTTGACCACTTGAACTATTTGTTTTTTTTACGAATTGTTATTACGACTTTTAACATATTTCCTCTTTGTTTTCGAGATGACCTCCAATTGCCTTGTGGAAATATGTTCAGCAAGTGTTGAATACCTTCCTCATGTCTTGACCTCTGGTAACTTTATTCTATGAGGAGTAGATGAGTTTCTGCTTCTGTTTCTTTGATAGAAAACATGCATTCCCAAGCCGAATCGAGTTACGTACTCATAGAAAAAAATTTTGCTTGACCGCCTGAGGTTTTTCTCTCTCTTCCCGCTAATCTGGTCTTCTCCGGCGAAATCTTCTCGGAGGTGACCGTGGTTCTTTCCGTGGGGTCAATCACCGACGTTCTTCTCCGGCGACACCTCATCTTACAGATTTATTCAACTCGGAAACCCTCGTTTTCGCCAGCACTTCAGCAACCTTCTTGCTCCGGCGACGCCAGACGGCGATTCCGGCAGCCCAGATCTGCATTCCAGATTTCAAGATCCCGACAACTTCTTGCTCCGGCGACGACAGACAAGGTTTCAAATTCATTTTCCGGCCAGAATAATAAGGTGATATCCTCCATTTTCCCCTTTTCTTTCTTGTTCAATCTCCTATTTCCGGTCAGATTCTCTATGTTCTCCTTTTTAGCAATACTTCCAATTTGTTTCTGTATACTGTTCCTCTTATATCTACATTATTTATATGTGATTTTTTGCTTCTTGGATGCCAACTTTTTACTGTTCTTGATTGCTATCTTGAATTGAATATTGATTATCCTTGGACGCCTATTGTTTTGTTCTTGA
This sequence comes from Solanum virginianum, assembly GCA_000787875.1. Lineage (NCBI taxonomy): Eukaryota > Viridiplantae > Streptophyta > Magnoliopsida > Solanales > Solanaceae > Solanum > Solanum virginianum. Next base: position 8,688 of record DF360890.1, on the reverse strand, counting down.
CTGCCTATTGAGAGCATTATTTCATAATTTTGGTAATTGTTCCTGATTGCCTGTTGATAGCATTGTTCCATAAATTTACTACTGTTGTATATTGTTGTATACTGTTATATACTGTCGTATATTGCTGTATGTTGTTATATATTGTTGTATATTGCTGTATACTGGTGCGGTATATTGCTATATATTTTGTATATTGTTGTATATTGCTGTATACGAATCTCTTGTTGTTATTGTTGTTGTTGTTGTTGTATACTACTGTATATTGTTGTATATTATCGTATTGTCGTTGTATATTGCTGTATATTGTTGTATATTGTATATTGTTACGATATATTGTGTGCATTTTGGATATTGTTGTATATTGGTAGTCTTTCTTGTTGCTTTGCTGGTTGTTTTACTTGTATGCTCGCTAGATTGTGGCTTTGTAGCTTAGAGAGTTAATACTTGATTGTAGGGAATCAGTTTTGTAGTTAAGTGGCGCTAGGAGATAATGGTGGACTAGGGTCATGTCGTCGGTCGAGGTCGGACGTTAGGGGTAGGGGTGGCAAGAGGGTCACGGGCTTATGTAAGTTAAGGATAGCATCGTGGAATATAGGGTCACTGACAGGGAAGTCCATAGAATTAGTAAAATGTTTTAAGAGGAGGCATATTAATATAGCGTGCGTCCAGGAGACTAGATGGGTAGGCACCAAAGCGCGGGACGTGGATGAGTTTAAGCTGTGGTACTCGGGTGGTTCTAGGGATAGAAATGGTGTAGGTATCCTAGTAGACGAGACTCTTAGGGATTATGTCTTACTCCTGCTCTCTCTCGCGTGATGGAAGAAAAGTTGAGAAACTTAGAGGCGTGGAGTAGTGAAGGTAATGTGAATAGTATGTGGGACACAACTGCTAGTTACATAAGAGACATGTAGTGAACGTAGTTAGCGCCTATGCGCCCCAAGTAGGCCTAGATGGGAAAGTCAAAAGGCTCTTCTGGGAGGATCTGGATGAGGTTGTGCGAGGCATACCGGAGATAGAGGGGCCTGTGGTGGATGTCAAGGCGATTGGTGGTGGAATGATGAAGTCTAGGGCAAAGTGAAAGATAAGAAGGTCGCTTACACAAAATGGTTAGAGTGTTGGGATGAAGATGAAAAGCAAAAGCTTAAGGTAATCTATAAGACGGCCAAGTCAGAAGCAAAGACGGCGGTGGCGATTTCTAAGTCAGCAACGTTTGAGCGCCTTTATGAGGAGCTAAGTGATAAAGGTGGGGACAAGAGATTGTATAGGCTCGCTAAAGTAAGAGAAAGGAAAGCTCGCGACTTGGACCAAGTGAAGAGCATCAAGGATGAGGAGGGCGTGGTGTTGGTGGATGACACCTCCATTAAGGTAAGGTGGTAAGTGTACTTTCATAAACTCTTAAATGAAAAAGGAGATAGAGATATTGAGCTGGTAAGTTGGCACACTCCGAAAACTATCATGATTTCGGTTATTGCAGGCGCTCCAGAGTTGAGGAGGTAAGACGGGTTATTAGTAGGATGAAAAGGGGGAGGGC
>DF360891.1:64419-87145 GCA_000787875.1 Solanum virginianum | reverse complement strand
AAAACTCCGAAGTTGTGAATTCGAATCAATATTGATTAGCTAACAATTTAAACAGTCTTTTAAGAGCACAAGCATGTTACTTACAGTAATAATGTTATCGTGGCCCGAAAGAAGAATTCCCAGAGCTGCCACAGTGACTATGTTCACCAGCAGGAGAAGAATGCCCCCTTTCGGGTCTAAGGAGTGGAGCAAGAAGGGACGTTGCGGTAGGGTGATTCCGCTCTAACATCCACCACCAAATTCTGCTTCCTTTTATCTGTTTAAGAGAGTCAACTAGTTGCTGCCTTACTTCCAAAAAGAAGGGAAGTATTTCCAGCTCTGGACAACCAACGACTTCAATAGTTGTTAACGAATCACAAATCATTAGACCTCTCCATATGCTTCTAAGTCTTGGTATAGAAACTAATCTTAATTTGTGCAAACTCGGAAGGATCACTTCACCATAGTTCTCTTGAATGACCACTTCATTTGCCGCTTCACTGACTATGATCTCCTCCAGCATCGAACATCTTTCCAACTCGAGCTCTTCGAGGTTTTTGAGTTGCTGCACTAACTCAAGTGGCAGCAGAGTCTTAAGATTATCACAAGCAATCACTTTCAACACCTTAAGGTTTGAAAGAGTGCCTGATGGTGGAATCTCCTTACATATATTCTGCAGTCTGCTCAGGCCTTCAATCTCTAGCAACTCTAAATTAGGAAATGTGCCCCACTCGGGAGTTATAATCCATTCCATCTCATCACAGTACTTCATTTTGCAACCTTTCAGGTCGGAAGAAGTGTTCATAATAAACATTGGTAAGTGAGTGATTCCAGCACATTCATGAATGACCAACTCAAGTATAACTGGCAACCAATAACAGACTTCCGTTTCAACAATGTCAACCCCAAAGAATCCTATGCTATTTTTTCCGGGTAGTTCAGAGGATTCGGGATAGCCTATGTAAAATTTGAAACTCTCGAGTGTGTTCCAGTGATCTGACGAGACATAATAATTGAAGTCCTGAAAGGTGCCGAAATTGGCTTCAAGGTTTGTCAACATGGTGCAGCTTTTCACAGCATCAACAAAATCTGGACCGAGCAGTAGAGGTTGCCATAGTCCAATAGTTAAGAGATTCTCCAGAAATCTGTATGTTCCTAAAATTTGAATATCAAATTCATGAACTGTAGTGTGGGACAGATCCAAATGCTTCAAATTGAGTAACATTTCCATCCCCGGGGGTGCACACTCAATTGATGTAGAAGAGAGATCTAAAACTCTCAGTTCCTTTAGCCTTTCCATCGTTGGCACGTGATGCAAGTTCCAACAACTACGTAGAAGCAAAGCATGAAGGTTTTCCAGATTAGAAAGTGAATCAGGCAACATAGAGATGCCCGTGTAAGATAAGTCCAGAACTTTGAGACTTGTTAGATGGTTAAAGAAAGAAGAATGCATGCCCTTGGACAATGAATTATACTGCAACAGCAAGGTGGTTAGATGAGGACATCTCGGTTCCAAAATCAAAGAGTTCAAATCATTTCTCATTAACGAGACCCTTTCAAGGCCTATGAGCCATTCACTCTCAACTGGTGGGACACGCATCTCATTTCCTGCTCGGATCATAAAGAGCGGACTCTCTCTTGTAACAGCTATCGCCATATCCCTAATGAGGTCATGCATCTTGACATATTCATTCAAACTACCTTCTTGAAATCCTATCTCTAGCAGGCAGGCATTTTTCAATTCATCTAATATCATCTTTCCCTGCAGCATTTTGGATTCTCCGTACCCAAGATTATCCAACAGGCCTTCCCATGTCCAGTATTTGATCAGTTCTTCAGTCTCGATATCATGATCCTCTGGGTACAACGTGCAATAAAGAAAACATGAACGAGTCACATTGTCCTTCAGTCTTTCATAGCTAAATCTCAGACGTTCAAAGACTTGATTTTCCATGCCTTGTATTCTTCCCGTTGAACTTTTCAGCTGGCTTAATGCATTTTTCCATTGCCTCAGATCATTTTCTTTTCTTAAAGCCCGACCAACAGTTACAACAGCTAGCGGGAGACCTCCACACTCCTTCGACACATCCTTGGCAACAACTTGTAATGTTGGAGATGCTAGCAGCTCCTCAGAGACTTTTTGTTTAAAGAGGTTCCACGCTTCTTCCTTAGAAAGAACACTAACTTCAACCTCTCTCACTGTTTCCATGCCACGACAAACCATCATTGATCTAGTAGTTATTATCAACTTGCAGTTATATCCGAAACCTGGACATGGGATTCCTATAACCTCCAAAGGAAATGCTTCCCACAAATCATCTATAATTAAAAGAAGTCTACTTCTTCGCATCAACGCTTCAAGTAATTGAGCTGCTCTTTCCATGTCATTATCTTCATCATAAAAAGATAAGCCTATAGCTCTAGCAATATCCTTTTGTAACTTTTTAACATTTGAATCTTTGGATGCTGTTACCCAAATGACATTATCAAAAATTGTGCTCTCTCTCAAAAGTCGATTATTGATTTCCACGAGAATGGATGTCTTACCCACGCCCCCCATTCCATAAACACCAATTATTCCAGTGTGTCCATCATTCAAATACTCCCATATGGCCTCCAAACTTCTTTGAGCAGCTTCTCCCACTAATGAGGATGATGGTAATATCCTTCCCCTCTGAGGAATCGTATCAACCAACGAAGCATCTGGAAATATGCTCTGCCCCAGGAGCCTGTCAACTTCTTTAATTTTCTTATTGATGCGTTTCCCTTGCTTAAATCGAGACATATAATTTGGCAAACATCTGTTTAAACACCTTCTGTCTTCGGTATGTTCCTCTTGCAATCTAGCAATACTACTACTAATCTTTCTTACATTGGTAAGCCACATATTTACCTCGGCCTTTGGCTCCATTCCACGAGATACATTTTCCACATGTAACTTCCTTTTGATATCGTCCTCCCGAGCTTTAAGCAAGTCCATCTTTTCATCAAGTCTATTTGCTAATGCACTAGGCCTTCTCAGGTATGTCCATGTTTTAGAAACAGAGTGATGAGAACAGGTCTCTCCACAAAAACACTGCATCATGCTAACAACTACACCAATGATTTCCATCACAAGTATGTCTGTGAAACAACAGAATGAAAAGATAAACAAAACAACAAAAGCAACAATGAGGGGCTCATCTAAGCAAATATCTAAGAAAAACATATTGAACTCAACCCAAGCCAAAGAGCTAGCTTATGAGGTGAAGAATGTTCGAAAACACAAGACTACAATTCATATCCCAGCTAAAGTCGGACCATAACACACACCCCACCCGTCTGGGAACGCTGATACACGAAACTGGGAAATTACACAGTTGGTTAAAGTAGTTAGGAATGGATACATCAGTAAGTCCAGCTAGTTAGGACAGTTATAATCCTGTTAGGGTCATTTAGCTAGTTAATTCATTCTCAATTGCATATAAACATTGTACATGTACTGATTACAGATCATTGCCCGCAGTTCGACTAATTCCACAGGAAACTTGCTATGTCCCACCAATCAGTGGCGGAGCCAGGATTTTTACTAAGGGGGTATATGAAGAATTAGACATACGAACTGTTGGATATGCAAACTCCTCCCACATTGGTGAAAGAGAAGAAAATGAACCTATTTAAATAGGTTCAATCCAATCCATTAGTATGAGGCCTTTTGGGAGATGCATTATATATACATAAAAAATTATTTTAACCATAACCACCTAACTAAGGGGTGGCTCCATCCCAGCCACCAATACAAGCACCAGCTAACTTGTCCATCAAAACTTGGATAAATGAGCAGAAATCACCTCATGTTTTTGCCTCTATTGAGTTTTGAACCCGAAACCTTATGGTTCTTAATCTATTTCATCGATCACTATATGGTTTTGAACAATTATTATCCTCAAATGTCATCTCATAAGGTGAGAATTATTCAAAGATTATATAAATCACAATTAATTAGGTTTAAGTTGCTAAAAGGATAAGTAATTGTCTATACTTAACAAGGATGGCAATGGGGCGGGGCGGAGTGGATTTAAGCTATGGAGGGCAGGGCGGGTTTAATGTTATTTGGTGCGAGTTCAAATAATATTTTTCAAAAATTATGCAGGCCAGGTTAGGTTATAATTTTATGGGTTAAGACAGAACCCCACCGCCACCACTGCCATCCCTAACACCGAAACCGCCAAATCGACTACTAAGTATATTGAAAAGGACAAGCCCGGTACACCAAAGCTCCCGCTATGCGCAGGGTTCGCAAAAGGACCGGACCACAAGGGTGTATTACGCAGCTTTACCTTGCATTTCTGCAAGAGATTATTTCCAAGGCTTGAATATCCGGCAAAATTCAATAACTTTGGCTCAAATCTTTGCTTTTTGTTTTTTTAAGAAAAGAGTCATTTTATATTAAATAATGTATCTAGAACCCAATAAGTTTTAAAAATTTTATGGTTTAGAACACATAAAATAGAAAATTCTGCCACCTTTGTCTATTCCAAGTATAGTTGGCAACAAACTAGGAAAAAATAGGGAGTAAATATAAACATTCTTCACATTGTCAATTTGATAAAGAACTAAATTTCATCTCAGCAATATTAACAAATATTCATGTATACAAAATATTCATCAACTTAATATGCAAAAGATAGCCAGAGATTTAAATACTAACCACTTTGATTTCTCTAGCGTTCTTGAGGGGAGGCTCTTTATCTTCTTTTCTATGAAAAATTTAGAAAGAAATCATCAATATGTTTAATGAGTGTGAATATTATACAATGAAAACAATTTTGCCTTTTAATTCATTGAGATAATGGAAGTCAAGGCCAACTATGTGTTGACTTGAAGTCAACTCTTTATATATTTTGTATATAAGGAGAAGCTTCATCTGTCATTTTCCTGCCCCACATTAGAATTTCACACTCCCAAATTGCTGCTAATTCCTTTTTTATTTCACATTCGGTATCTATATTGGTGTCGGATTGAATCCAAATTTGTATATTATATGCATATTTTTAAAGTTGATGACACTTTTAATAGAACTTTTTTTGTTAAAGGATTCAAATGTGAGATGACTGTGGAGTGATTGTAGACTCTTTTTGAGAAAATTACGTAACTAGGTAAATATATGATATGTATTTACATTATATTACTATAATTTGAAAAGAAATTACTCCCTCCGTCCAAGTTTACTTGGCCTCTGTTGACTTGACACATGGATTAAGAAGTAGTAAATGATAAGATAATTTTACCAAAATACCCTTTGAATATAATAAATATTATGTCTTGAAAAATATAATAGGGAAATGACTATAATTAATTATAAGTATAAATTAGGAAGTACGTGTAAAATTATCTCTTGATTTCATAAAATAGATAAGTATTGTTGGACATTTCAAAATAGTATAGGGGTCAAGTAAAGATGAACAGAGGGAGTACAATTTATAGCTATAGTTAGGATTTTATTGCTATAATTAGGGTTTGTTGTTATTTTCTCTCTCCTTTCTTTGTCTCTCTCGCCTCTCACCTCTGTCCTCTCTCTCTTTCTGCAATTTCTTGCCAGATATACAATTGCATATATATATTGATCGAATATATACAATTATTTTTGACAGATATACATACTCAATTCGAAAAATATACATATTCAATCGCCTCTCTTCAGTCTCTTCCCTCTCTCGCTCACCTCTCTCCTCCTTCTCTCCATCTTGCTTGCTCTCTCCTCCCCTCCAGGTCACATAATCAAAGTTATATGTATAATTATGTAAAATATAGCTATTTGACCATATTAAGTTTAAACCTAGGCTATTTATGAAAATTTGACATTCCACTAATCATTAGTGTTCCTCTGATATTAAATATTAGTCCCTTTTGGGTAACCTAATTTTTTATCGTTCAACTATTCATAAATTAGATTTTGGTCCTTTTGTATTATTTGAGTGAAACATGTTTAAGCTTGAATTACGTAAGAAAATAACATATTCTTCGTTTAAATTTGTTTATCTTATTGTTGATTTAATACAGAATTTAAGATAGTAAAAAGTTTCATCTTAAAAAATTACCTCACTCATTTTTTATTACTCTTCCTAGTCCGATCCATATGTTAAAAAAAAAAAATCACTTTCTCCTCTATTCAATCTTAAAATCAATTTGAGTTAGGTGTAAAAAAAAAGAGTGAGATATTCTTTTAAATTCCCATGATATTTTTGAAATTAAAAAAATCATGTTTCAAATTTTCTTTAATTTTGTCTGTTAACAAAAAGAATGCACCATTTGTTAGACGACAAATTTATATACCTGCACTATTTATTAGAAAACTGAAATATATATACCACCTTTTAAATAAAAAATATATCTGTACTAAATCGCAAAATCAAAGAGTGTATTTGCCTTTTTGCCCTCAAATAAATCATAAAAGCCCTAATCAATTAGTTAAATCCCTTCTCCATGTGTACATTAAACTCCATTTCAGTTCTACCTGCATTGTGATCAGGTAAAAAACATTTTCCTTTGAAAAATCCATTTTTTTAATGTTTTTTTACGTTATTTTTTAAAACCTAATTGTATTTTCGGCATGATTTTGATAATTTGTCATTGAATTGCTTAATATAAATTCTAACAACATAACATTGCATTGGTATACAACTTATGTGTTCATTGTAATTTGGTTCAAATTCAGGATCTGCCTCTGATTGCTGATTTTCAGTGTAATTCCAAAAGTGAGGTCTATAGATGGTAGCGTATATGCAGCCTATTCCGACCTCATGAAGGTAGAGACATTTTAGTATAACTAGCCTCTCCGGACTTTACTTATATTTAGAATAATATACAACAACAATAATATACTCGGTGAAATCTCACAGCTGAGGTATCGAGAGGGTAGAATGTATGCAGGCCTTACCACTACCTCATGGAGGTAGAGAGGTTGTTTTCGAATAATATATGAAAACATCAAAGTCTAATGAATTCGTTAAATATGAACTTTAAGTCGTCAAAGCATTTCTAACTCGGCCTAGCCCAGTAGCCCTAACACGACTGGCTGATGATCGTGTGTTTTTGTATTGTTGTTTTTGGTTGGCCTAGGTATCCTTAGAGATTTACTGATATTTAAAATCTCAGTGTACATAAATAAGTACTATTTGAGTGTTTCAACCAAAATTTTTTTTTGAGTGTTTCATAAAAGTTGTAAGAAATATCGACAAACCATTGATTGTGGTCTATGGAAAAGCGTGATTAATTTCTCAGTTGTTCATTTGTTCGTCTTTGGAGTGAACTTACGGATAATTTACTGAATAGAAAATTTAATTTTGTCGAGTCCTATGCATTGGATTGGAGCCTTCTGTGACGAAACTGTCTGCTGACTAATCATAAGAGTTAATGGTAAAAGCTCTTCAGGATTCTCCGCTTCCATATTTGTAGGCTTTTATTTATTACTCCCTCCATTTCGATTTGTTTTTCATGTTTTGACTTGGCGAAGTTTAAGAAAGTAAAGAAGATTCTTGAATCTTGTGGTCTTAATTAAAGAGATGCATCATATGAAAAAGTTAGAATTAAGAAGTTATCAAAAAAAAAGGAAAAGTGGTTTTCTCTTTGAAACGGACGAAAAGGAAAAGTCAGGCAAACAAGTTGAAACGGAGGGCGTACTTGATTATAATGATGACTTTTACTGGCTTTACTTTCAGGGCCTCGCTAGATGGATATCAAGAATGTTAAGGTTCCTAAGATGCCTGGTGGTGGTGTCGTTTCTCCTTTGATCAAGTTTGGACTTGTAGTTGGCCTTGGTGTGTATGGAGTTGCTAACAGTCTCTACAACGTTGATGGTGGAAATCGTGCAATTGTTTTCAACCGTATTCTTGGTGTTAAACATAAGGTACCATTGTACTTTCCCTATTGGACTAATATGATATTTGGTCCCTTCTTTCAGTATATAAATTAGATTGACTCGACACTAGTATCTGTCGGACAGTCGTCTCTGAAACTCTTATGCTTAAGAAATGTAGTTAGGTCTGAGAAGGATTCAAGTCCCTTATATTGGTACGGAAATTCTTCTAATATAGCTTTGGTTCTTCAAGATTCCCTTCTGGAGATGCTCGAAAGATTCTTCCATTGGCATGTTTTAGCAAGTAGGACGTGTTTTTTTCTATCGTTTTAGTAACAAGTATCTATCAGTATGCAATGCTCAGATTTCTACAGTACCTTTGATGTCCTCGCGCATTGACGTGATCAAGCATTATATGGACCTTTAGACCTGTTTTTCATTTGCTTTTGACCTGCCTCATGTTTTTCCGATGAATAGGTTTATCCAGAGGGGACCCATTTCATGATTCCTTGGTTCGATAGGCCTGTGATATATGATGTTCGTGCACGTCCACATCTAGTGGAAAGTACTTCAGGAAGTCGAGATCTTCAGATGGTAATTTTTTTTCTCACCACTTGCATTGCTCCTTACTTCAAGAACTAAAGAAGGAAAGCAGAAACCGAAAGAAGGGGAATTGAGGGGAAAGAATGTACAATATGAAGTATAAAATTGGATCTTGTTTCTTGATCATTTTTCAGGTAAAAATTGGACTTCGAGTTCTCACACGTCCAGTACCAGACCAACTGCCCACTATTTACCGAACTCTTGGTGAAAATTATAACGAACGTGTCCTGCCTTCAATTACTCATGAAACTTTGAAATCTGTCGTTGCACAGTACAATGCTAGCCAGCTTATCACCCAGAGAGAGGTACGTGCAAAAGGACATGTACCTACTTCATGTGTTGATGTTACTATCAGTTAGAAGTGAAGTAATTATTGTGCTATAAAGCAGTAACCGGTAATACTTCATCGGTGCTGTATGTGGTTGCGTTCTGATATTAGATGCAGATTTTCTATTTGGATCCCATAGAAACTCATTGCTTCGCCATTTTCATTCGCTTGTGTGTAACTCCTGCAGAATGTTAGTAGAGAAATACGGAAGATCTTAACCGAGAGGGCAGCCAACTTCAACATCGCTGTAGATGATGTATCTATAACAAGCCTGACTTTTGGAAAGGAGTTCACGGCTGCAATTGAAGCAAAGCAAGTGGCTGCTCAAGAAGCTGAGAGAGCAAAGTTCATTGTGGAAAAAGCTGAGCAAGATAAACGAAGCACTGTTATTAGAGCTCAGGTCAAACATAATTACAATCTTATCCATCTCTCTTTAATCTTAAGCTCCCGTTTGGTCATAGATTTTTCGAGAATTAAAAATTTTGAGTTTCTGAAGTTGTGTTTGGACATACATTGTATTTGGAAAAGAAATGAAGTTTTGTGAGGAGTACTATGAGTCCCAAAAAGGTGAACTCATATTTGGAAATCTGATCAAATTTCATGGCCAAATTGATTCCTGAAGACAATTTTTCCAACGCTAGCCTAATCTTCGATTACTTCTTCAACGAGTCATTTTATATGGAGCTTGAGTTCCAATTTGTATTGTTCTCGCAGGGTGAGGCTAAGAGCGCACAGCTGATTGGTCAAGCTATCGCCAACAATCCAGCATTTATAACACTCAGGAAAATCGAAGCAGCTAGAGACATTGCACATACCATTTCGAATTCAGCTAACAAGGCCTACTTGAGTGCCGATGATTTGTTGCTCAATCTTCAGGATTTGAACTTGAATAGCACCGGAAGAGAGTGAGCATGTAGGACGCTACCGTTAGCTAAACTGTTTGTTATTTCGCCATTTTTTTTCATTTTCGTCCTCGTCCTGTTTAAATGGTTGGGGGCCATTCTTGGATACAGCGAAACGTTTTAATTTGCAATTGGAATAAATATATGGTTTTCGTATTTCTTCTCCGCTTCAAATGTTCCTAGCAGGCCATGAGTAGAATAAACTAGATATGACAAAAGGAAATAAAAGGGAACAGAAAGAGCTACTAATAACGAAAAAATACATGACAACGTGTAAATACGATAAGATTAACACATATACGACAGATAATGACAACACATGACATAAAATACGACTGCTACACCCCAAGGTCAGACATCCACCTAACCCTACCTACCAATTAGCCTGCTACTCTAATTTCTGACATCCACTCCTTTCTATCTAAGGTCATGTCCTCGGTGAAATCCAGTTTCACCATATCTTGTCTGATCACTTCCCCCCAATACTTCTTCAGTCTACCTCTACCCCTCCATGTATCTCCCACGGCCAACTTATCGCACCTCCTAACAGGAGCATCGGTACTCCTTCTCTGCACATGTCCAAACTATCGCAGTCTCGCTTCTCTTATCTTATCAGCCACAGGGGCAACATCATATATGCTTCTTCCTCCCTAATTATCATCTCGACGTGGAATATTATTGGCAAGTCCACCTATAAGATTTCACTGCGTTTATTGTTATTGTTGTATTCTTGGTAAAATTCTCCCAACTTTACCAAGAATACATTTCCTCAAAAACATTGGATTAGCAAAAGCCACTAATGGAGTTAGGAGTACAATTCACTAGATTTTTGGGAGAATTTGTTAGGAGCTGTTATATGCTAACTATTCTCGTGTCTAAGAGTGTATATATATATATTTGTATACAACATTATTTTTCGACGAAGAAATTAGGTTGAAAGCCCCTTTAATAAACGTGTCTTCCACTGTAGAATTAATAAACTTTTAAAATAAAGGTATGTTATCGACTACGTATGACTTAGTATTTTAATTTTATAAATTTTGTATCTAATTTGATAACTTCAAGTATTAATAATTAGATTCTAAATCTAATATTTGTACATATTTAATGAATTTTTTTTTACGTAAATACATTATTGGAACAAAAATAAATAGATTTATCCAAATTCATATTTGAGCTTCTAACTCCGTTGTTTACTCACTCATTAACGTATGAAGTGAGCTCTTTATTTTCCGTAAATTTTTTATTTTTTTCTTTTTGAAATGGAAATAAGTATTTATATTTTCATATTAAATTATACATTGTTTTTCAGTAACATTAAAGTAACCCAGGCTCAATTAAAACAACTAGGTTACGTTATAAAACCATAGTTTAAAACTAATTCAATAAACCCCATATTTAAACCCCCAGCATCAACATTCTATATTTACGTAAAATAAAGACGTGAATTAATTCTGACCTTTAAACCTTTTACTAAAAACCTGTATACCCTTTTTAATAACAAATGAACCTCAACCTTGTGTTATATTACTCATTCTCAGTTATATATATATTTCTAAATTAACCCAAATTATACATGTATTAAACTTAAGGCCTTCAATTTATTTTTTTCTTGTTACAAGATTCAACATGGACGCAACAAAGAATTCAAATTCGATCGCGATAAATACAGAAAAATTAGGAACAGAATCTGCTGTTACATCTGAAAATCAACTGGAAATTCCCTTATTAGAAGATTTACGACCAAAAAAAACACCAGCCCAAAAAGTAATTAGAAAAACATTCAAAAAAACAGCCCTTTTATCCAACCTTTTACCTTCAGGTTCTGTTCTTGCTTTCCAAATATTGTCTCCAGTTATAACACATGAAGGACAATGTCATTCCTCAATTAGCCATTCCATGACTATATTCCTTTTATCGATTTGCGCGATTTCGTGTTTTTTCCTGTGTTTTACGGACAGTTTTAGAGATGAGAGAGGCAAAGTGCGTTATGGATTGGCTACATTTAGGGGATTATGGACTATTGATGGCTCGTCTCCTCCTGTGGATGTAGGAAAGTATAAGCTGAAATTTCTGGATCTTTTTCACGCATTTTTGTCAGTATTTGTTTTTTGTGCTGTCGCGGCGTTTGATCAGAATGTGATGAAATGTCTGTACCCTTCTCCGTCTCCAGATGCTCAGGAGTTGCTCGCGATATTGCCAATGGCAGTTGGGGTGGTCTGCACGATTATGTTCGTTGCGTTTCCTACAACTCGTCATGGAATTGGTTTTCCTCTTTCTCGTCTTTAGACTCAATATGTATTTAGATAGAAAAGAGTGGAATAAGATCTAAAATTAGCCTCAGATGCGAGAGAGCTATTGAATGACTCATGTACTTAATCCTTCGAGACGGACAAGGCTCCAAGTTCCTATCTTGATAATTGATACATGGCATAAATTAGATTTTAACGGTTAAGATTTAATTGACCATTTTTTCTCTCGTCATTTAATAGCATAAATCAATTAAATTTTAATCATTAAAATCTAACTTATGTCATGTGTCAGTCATCGAGATAGAAACTTGAGAAAAACAGACAGAAAGGAAATGGAGAGGAACATTCTCCCTTCGTGACAATGTACGGAGTCGAATTGGCCAAGGGTGGTCAATTGAATCTTCTTTATCGAACGTTACATTATACGTTTATTTTTTCACTTTTAATGTAGTATATATGAAAGTAATTGTTGAATCTCATTAACATTATGAATGCTTTGGATGTGGTAGCAAAGGAGATTTTAAATATATTTTAGGAAGGTTTGTTTTCTCCAACTTGTTTCGATATGTTGGAATAAATGAGGTCAAAAATTTAAGAGCTTAACTCAGGAGGTTCGAAATTTAATAAAAGTATAAAATGCGCAAATAAATTAACAAAATACAATTTTTAATCGAAATATAATAAAAGTATAAATGTGCGAATAAATCAACACAATACAATTTTCAAAGAAATAATTAAGAAAAGCTAAAAAATAATATTTTAAGTGGGATTCGAACCCCGAGTTTCATTTAAAAAGAAGCCTACCATTATGCTAGATTTTGTTTATTATTTAGAAGGTTCAAGTTTAATATCTATACTAAAATATAGAAAATTAACTTATACCGTATGATTTTTTATCAAGGGGTGAACCCCTCACCCCACCCTAGATCCACCCCTGCATGTATCTCAAAAAGACAATCTTATATATATATATATATATATATATATATATATATATATATATGTATATATATATTATTTATTTATTTATTTCATAAAGTATATAATGCAGATCTCTTAATATTTAAAGTCTTTTGATATAGTATTACTTGAAACGATTCTTGAGCTTTGAACATGAAAGAAGGAAGGAAGAACGAAGAAGAATAACAACCATTAATGGAAAGGAAGAGAAGAAGAAGTGAAGGCATTAAAATGCACATTGCTTGCAATAATATTGTTAAAATGGTTAGAAGGCACTCTTTTAAAGACTCGTTTAGTAGAGTATATTAGAAAATAATAATAATAATAATAATAAATATATAAATTTTGTATATTATTAATATTATATTTGATATGATTTTTACTTATATATAATTAATATATAAAAATTTAAAATATAAATAATTTAAGATGTTTTGATGTATATATAACTTGATTAAAGATATAATTGTCTCTTAAAATTCTTTTATATCTTTTGGATTGTATTTCTGATGGCTATTTTTTGTATATAATTTTACTTTTTTAAAATTATATAATGCATATTATTTTTTAACATCAAATTAGACAATGCATAATAATTAATATTTATATAATTAATATAAATATTATTAATATAACCTATATCAATAATATTTTTACATATCCTATCAAATAAAAAAAAAAAGGAAGCATTGTTCTTCTCACCCTCTAAACTCAATGATATATATATTCGTATTGAATCCTATTTAATTAATTTATGTGCTTATTTTTTAAATTTTAAATTTTTTTGATGAAAATTTTGATTCGACTATGTATATTCATATTGAATCCTATTTAATTAATTTATGTACTTATTTTTTAAATTTTAAATTTTTTAATAAAAATTTTGACTCGACTATCTCGAGGTCCTTATCCAACAAGCCACCTTTTGTTGTGACAAATGACATGTTTGGAATTTAAATAGACGGAGTTTTTGAGAAGACGCGTGGCACTCTATGGTGGATTGTTGCTTTCATATATAGGACCCAAAAACGGCGAACTGAATTATTGGGACAAACTACCAAACACAGTAATATATACATGACTTACTACTACACTAGGACTAGTGGTAGGTAATCAATATTATCTTACTCTTTCTGTTATACCGTATGTGGTACTATTTGATTTGTCACGATATTTAAAAAAAAATTAAAATTTATAGCTAAAATTATTTTTATATATTTATGTGGCTGAGAATCGTTTTATTAAAGGTAAAAGGTGAATTTTAAGGTTAAATTATTTTTAATTAAAGTAAGATGATATTTTTTTAGACGAACCAAAAAAGAAAGAGTGTCACATAAAATGGGACAGAGAAAGTACTAATTATTCTCGCATGTAATTTCATTTTGTGACTTTTAAAATTATAAAAAAAGTTAATTTATATTGTGATTTTATATTTTTTTTTAATACAAAATTTTAATTTATAAAAGTAAAGTAAAATCAGACTGATGAAGTATTCTTGTAAAAGTAAAATTATGATTATGATTATTATTATTCTTGCAATTTGTATATAATTTATATCAGATTGATGAAGTATTCACAAAACATGAATATTATAATATAATTATTAATGATATTGATCGAGTAATAGTGTTAATTTGTCTTCTCAGTCTCCTAATTGAGAAATACAATCTCAAAATTATCCGTAGAATATAGAAAACTTATAATAAAGATGAAATAGTATATTATAATTCATATTCAATTTATTATTTTTATTAAAGTAAAATTTATCAATCTTATAAACATATTCTATTTATGGTGAATGTTTATTATGTGGATTCCTTTAAAAGTTAGAAATTCTACTTGAAGACCAATTCAGTTTCTTACTTGAAGACACAATCAGTTTTTTTACCTATAAATATAAGGGTTTCCTTCATTGTAATAGACATCTGAATATTATTCAAGAGTAATAAGAAATCTTTTCTCTTCTCCCCTACTTTATTTTTTGTATTGTTTTATACAGTTTCATAACACGTTATCAGCAAGAGGCTCTACCATCTTAAAGAATAAAGGTTAAGTTTCAAGACTAAGGTATTGTTTATTTATTTGGTTTATCTTTATTGATATGACTAACCTTGTCAGCACGAGACTCTACCGTTTTAAAGAGTGAAGGTTAAGTTTCAAGGCCAGCACGAGGCTCTACCATCTTAAAGAATAAAGGTTAAGTTTCAAGACTAAGGTATTGTTTATTTATTTGGTTTATCTTTATTGATATGACTAACCTTGTCAGCACGAGACTCTACCGTTTTAAAGAGTGAAGGTTAAGTTTCAAGACTAAGGTATTGTTTATTTATTTGGTTTATCTTTATTGATATGACTAACCTTGTCAGCACGAGACTCTACCGTTTTAAAGAGTGAAGGTTAAGTTTCAAGGCCAAGGTACTATTTATTTTTATTTTAATTGATATGACTAACCTTGTCAGCACGAGACTCTACCGTTTTAAAGAGTGAAGGTTAAGTTTCAAGGCCAAGGTACTATTTATTTTTATTTTAATTGATATGACTAACCTTGAGAAAGTTGAGTTTGCCGCCCTTCATAGTTTGGGTAAGAACTGCCCTTTATGGGTGTTGGATGCTAGAAGTCTTAGACACATCATTGAAGAAGAAAATAAAGTATCAAACTGTGCTAAAGGGATGATATTCTTGCATCATCGTGTTGATGAAATTTAAAAATATAAATATCTCACAGTCAAGGATCCACTTGTCTTGTGGAAAAGCCTAAAAGAAAAATATGATCACTTGAAGATGGTCATATATCTAAAAGTATGATAATAAGATGTTGAGTTCAAGCTTCATCAATTTATGGCGTAAGACGCTTTTATGTGGATAAGACGTTGGGTTCAAGTCCCAATGCACCATATTAATGATATAATGATGACTAAAACAAAATAATATGCTTTTGGTGTAAAGTCATAAAATATATTTCATTAAAATGCTCCATTCTCTAAAGTGAATGTGTAGCAGTGCATAATGTCTGAAAGAAGACAAGTAAAGTCATAAAATATATTTCATTAAAATGTTCCATTCTCTAAAGTGAATGTGGTAGCAGTGTATAATGTCTGAAGGAAGACAAGTGATTGAATAATGCACGCGAACATGGAATGAGGTACTAAGCAATCATAAATTGATATGCTGAGATGATTGTGTTCCATTCTTGAATAATGAGAACTTTTTTATAAATGTTACAGATACAGATCCATTCTCTGAAATGAATGTGATAGTATTCAATAAAATTTCTCAATATGAATGAGTACTTTATTGTGATATAATCACAACTCATCTCCAAAAGAGAGATAGAATAATTGAGAAGAAGTAAATATAAAAATTACTCTCTGAGTAATAAATTTAAAATTTGTTCATGTAATAGTAAATCAGAAATTTACTATAGCAAAAAGCACATGTCATGGTAAACTTGAAGTTTACTCATTAGACATATATTGGAGAAATAAAAGATTCTTCAAGGTTGCTTGTTCTCATGAAAATATGAAAGGTGAATATGGGCCCGTTCACTATCAGATGCTATGTGAAATGAATGCATTAATAAGATAATGACATGTGTATTTATTGTCAACCTAAAGTTTGACATTCGCAAAATTGTTTGCGCAAGAATACGTAATCAAGATGATTCATCTTGATAATGTTGATAAATATTCAAGCTAATTGACACTAAATGCCTTAAATAAATGGTCAATCATTGCTTATGGGAGCAAAGCTTCATGGTCTGAAATATAACAAATTATAGATAAAGATATGCATCAATCAAATACATGATTAATTTTTCCCTCAATTAATTTATGGTCATGGACCATATAATTTTCATCTAATAATTTTGTTATGCGATATATAATTAATACATATACTGATGCATAAAAGATGAATTCTCTAAGATAAATTGAAATATATGTTAGTTTGTCTAACATAAGGAGGAGATAACAAGAAACTGAGAGTTGAAATACTCTTATTGAATGTCTCTGAAGGACAAAGTTTATGACATGCACGAAACATGCAATTGATCCCAATTCTTGAAAGGAACAAATGATCAAAGTGGTTATAATAAAGAGGCAATGTGCTTATGAAGAGCTTATGACATAACACCTCATGAAACCTCACAAGAAGGGTAGCTACCTGAAAATAATGAAGTGATGAGATCTCAACAAGTTATGTCGTATTGCAAATCGGCAAAAGGATATTTTGTCTATGATATCTCTGATACAATATAGCGCAATATTGTAAAAGATTATGAGGATCTAAGTTATTCGGTATATTAAAGCATGCTTTAATTCTCAAGTGAAATGATACATCTTGGTAAGCGAAAGCTTATTTGACTTGCAATCTGGACACTGGAAAACATCATGCATTTAATATTGAATATTGTTACTAGACAAAATTGATATGAAAGATTAAAAATATTTGAAGGATTTGAAATGCATGAAGCATATACAAGTTCTTGAAAAACTTATATATAATCCTTGTATTGATTAAGATAAATCGACAATCTTTCATATTGTTATGCAAGTTGATAACTTGAATTGGAACTCATGAAGAGTTTTCAAAAGGCAATAGATTTTTTGCTTAATGAAGTTGAAGTGAGGAACTTGCAAAACTCTTTAATCCTAAAGGGAGGATTCATAAAAGAGATAGAACAAAACATACTTCACCAAAATTTTTCTACACACCTGAGCTTCAAAAGAATGATGTTAGAAATGTGCAGTAGATTTGTTCAAGTGACAATGTGGTTGATTGGTTCACCAAATCTCTACCAACTACAACTTTCAAGAAGATGATGCACAAGATTGGGATGCGAAGACTCAAGTCTTTGGATTGATATTCTGATTAGGGGGAGTTAATATGTGATGTACTCTTTTTTCCTCACAAGATTTTTGTCCCATTGAGTTTTCCTTGTAAGGTTTTTAATGAAGCATCCAAAATGCGTATTATTAGATATGTGTACTCTTTTCTCTTCACTAGAATTTTTTCCCATAGGGTTTTATCTGGTGAGGTTTTAACGAGGCACATAATCTAACAAATAGGCATTCAAGGGAGAGTGTTATAAACATATTCTATTTATGGTGAATGTCTATTATGTGGATTCCTTTAAGAGTTAGGAATCCTATTTGAAGACCAATTCAGTTTTTTACTTGGAGATTCTGGTGAGGTTTTAACGAGACACATAATCTAACAAATAGACATTCAAGGGGGAGTGTTATAAATATATTCTATTTATGGTGAATGTCTATTATGTGGATTCCTTTAAGAGTTAGAAATCCTATTTGAAGACCAATTCAGTTTCTTACTTGGAGATTCTGATGAGATTTTAACGAGGCACATAATCTAACAAATAGACATTCAAGGGGGAGTGTTATAAACATATTTTATTTATGATGAATATCTATTATGTGGATTCCTTTAAGAGTTAGGAATCCTACTTGAAGACCAATTCAGTTTCTTACTTGGAGACACAGTCAATTTTTTCCTTATAAATATAAGAGTTTCCTTCATTGTAATAGACATCTGAATATTATTCAACAGCAATAAGAAATCTTCTCTCTTCTCTTGTACGTTATTCTTTGTATTGTTTTATACAATTTTATAACAATCAATAAATTATATATTGTTTTTAGATTAGTTGCTTAAAAGAGAATTATATTTTCTTTTTACTTATTTGATAAGTTGCCTACAAATTTTAGATAATTTTCATAATTTAAGAATAAAACATATAATTTTATCTTGCATAATCAAACCACGAAAAAGACGGAAAATGTGGTTGTGTTGTCACATACTCTTTTTCTTTCAAATTAATTAAAAAATTTAAATAATACACATATATTATAAAAAAAAATATTAAAAGACAAAATTTAAATAATATTTTTTACTATTATTCTTTGTAAAATCATAATTATATAATACAATATATCTCCTAAATATAAAAAAAAATTAAATATTCATCTTAAATTTTAAATTATAATTTAATTATTTTTAAAAAATTTAATTAATTTGAAACGATAAAAATAAAAAAAAGGATTGATTCCACGTATGCAGCGAGAAGCGCGTTCTAGAATTAAGAGACGCGGTCGTCTTGAGCCGGCAGGGGCAGGAGGGAATGGATGGGCGGGGGCCGTCCCTTTCACATGGAAACTGCTTTTGTCTTGGTAAAGTGGAAACGCCCGCCTGCCCACGTAATCGGACGCACACATTAATTTATTAATTTGGGCGGTCCCCTTCATTGCCTCCCATCTTTAACGGATTTGTACCACTTCATCTATCTCACTGTCAAATAAATATTTTAAAAAGGATAGTAAGTTATAATATTTTTGGTATAGTTTAGATTTGAGTATTAAATTAATTTTAAAAAATAAAATAATAATAAATAAAAGTGAATAAAGAGATTAGTATTATTTTACTATTTGCTAATATTATTTGGTAAAGGTAACACCTTCTTAGTTGAGGAAGAATTTGGTAAAAAGATTAATTTTACGTACAATTAATCTATTTAAATGATTTGATTAATTGAATTTTACACCTTTAAATTGAGAAAGTTTTTACTCTAATAAAAGAATTAAAACTTTTACCCTTTTTTAATTTCTCCTCTATCCCCTCTATTATATAAGTGGAGCAACACGCCCTTTGCTTCTCAAGCTCTTCTTCACAAAAATACCTCGAATCAGCTAAAAATGGCTATGAAAGAAAAAGTTAACGGCGTATCAAAAGGAGTTAATGTCAATTCTGATGGAGTGAAGAACAAAGAGGTTCATTACAGAGGAGTGAGGAAGAGGCCATGGGGTCGTTACGCTGCTGAAATTCGTGATCCCGGCAAGAAAAGCAGAGTTTGGTTAGGCACTTTCGACACGGCGGAGGAGGCGGCTAAGGCTTACGATGCCGCCGCTAGAGAATTCCGGGGACCCAAAGCCAAGACAAATTTCCCCTTCCCGTCGGAGAATCAGAACCCCACTGACAGTGGCAGCCCAGGTGAGTCATCCAGTGGAGAAACCGGAGTTCACGCGCCGCTGGAGATGGACCTCACGCGTCGCCTCGAAGGGGGCGACAATGGTGGCGGTTATGGGTTTCAAATTTTCCAACACCAACCGGCCATGGCAGCTCCGTCGAGCAACAGAAGCAGTCCCGCAGAGTCTACTACTGCGGAAAACATTGTT
This sequence comes from Solanum virginianum, assembly GCA_000787875.1. Classification (NCBI taxonomy): domain Eukaryota; kingdom Viridiplantae; phylum Streptophyta; class Magnoliopsida; order Solanales; family Solanaceae; genus Solanum; species Solanum virginianum. The sequence goes on along the minus strand of DF360891.1, from coordinate 67,097 downwards.
CACCCGCCGCTTGAGCTCAATCTCACGCGCCATCTCGAAGGGGGTCACAATGATGGCCGTTCAGCTGAATCTGGGCTGCTAAGAAATGGGTTTCCGATTTTCCATGCAGAGTCCTCTAGTGGAGGCTCAACAGGTGCTAACCCGCCGCTTGAGCTCGACCTAACGCGCCGCCTTGGAACCGTCGGTGAGTTAACCGACCATGTCAGGAATGGGTTCCCGATTTTTCATCGGCAACCGACCATGGCGGTTCTGCCTAACGGACAATCAATTTTGTTGCTAGATGGTAATTTAGTACGAACCGGATTAGTGAACCGGCCACAACCGTACCGGTTTGAACCGGTGGCAACGGCGGCGCTTCAGTTTAACGGCGTAGTTGGTAGAGTAGTTCATAGTACCTCTGATTCATCGTCAGTAGGCTTAGGTAGAAGAGAATTAAATCTTGATCTTAATCTAGCTCCACCTATGGAAGCTTAGTTAGGATTAGTGGCTTAATTTTGATAAGTAATATTTGTAAATAAGATTTCTCTTTAATTTGTGTACTTCACGTAGTGATGTGCTCAATACCAATGTATTTTGTGCAATTTCAATTTAAGATATTGGAAAGTCTTATTTAATTTTTATAATTTGATGATTTAATTGCTATCTAACCGTGCGAATAGATCAAGATTATTGTTAATAATTTGGGATTAAGAGTATTACTCCATTCGTTTGCCGCTGAGGCGCCGACCAAGTTTTACGTAGATTTTATATTGTTTAAATTAGTAGTATTATAGCATTTTTGTTTATATGTAATAATTTAATATTCATATCACTTGTTATTGAATTCGAATTACACGTATTTGAATCTTGGAGGGTGAGACCACAAACTAAAAATAGAGATTTGAAAGGAAAAAAGATATTCATATGGATGATACGGAAGCCGTGTTGACGCGTAAGTTGTCTTGTCTTGTCTTGTCTGAAAATAGATGGCACGTGTACTATTTAGCCGTCCAACATCATAATTTGCCGCCACTATATTTATACCCCACCATATATCGCTTGTCCACTCAAATCTTAGGTGCATTTGTCTCGGCACCTTCCTCCTCCGACTCTTATACTATTTTCAGATATTTAATAATATTTATTTAATTTAAAATATTAATTTATATTTAATTACAATTTTTTAAAATATTATGTTTATTATATTTCAAATAATTTGATAAAATTATCTCTATTATTTATTATTCCTTTTATTTTATGTTAACTGAATTTATGAGGTAATGCATACATATTAAAAAAAGTTCAAAAATAAATTTTATATCATACTTTTCACTACTGTTCTTTATAAAATCATAAATATATAGTGTAATTATTTCCTAAAAATATAAAAGTTCAATAAATGAAAAGGCAAATATGAAAAAAGTTTCAAATATTCATCTTGAACTTTAAAAAAAAAATTCAATTATTTTGAACCTCGAAAGGAACCTCAAAAATTCAATTTATTTGAGATGGTGGGGATATTTCTTAATTAATACTTCCTCTGGCCTATTTATTAGAATGTACTATGTTTACGCTTTACATAATTATATTTTGATTGATCAAATATATAAGTTATTATTAAGTATGTTGTATGACTAATATTTATGAAGGAAATATTTGGTGTTATCAATATTTATTTTTTATTTAGGAATGTTATTTTTTAATTTTATAAATTTAAAATTTTTCGTGCATCGCATCGCACGAATACGAATACTAAATAAAAGTAAATGGAGGGAATATTTTGAAGGAGTGAAGGCACCAGGGTGTGTGTGTCATTTCGTGTCTGCCGTTTGGAGTGGGGCCCTATTTGTTTGTTTGATTTTGCGTCGGCGGAATTAGTGGAGTGAGCTTTCCTTTTACCATTCGACGACATAACAACAGTAATCACCATGATATTACTTTAACTACTCCAGATTTTAAATTTAAATTTTAGATATAAAAAAATTGATAAAAAAAATTTATTTTTAAATAGGATCTTATGCGGTATGAATTTAATATAGTCAAGTTTTGATGTGAATATTAAAACACAAGTCATAACTCAACCTCCCAATTCTTACTAAATTTTAGTTGTTGTATTTGTTCTTTTATAAATTTTTAATAGCTAATAAATTATTTTTAGTTATGACTATGTATAATATATTAAATAAAAAAAATATTTTAACAAAATTTTTCATGAGTTAATTTGGGTGGTATATCTACCCTACTTTTAATGATTGTAGTGAATTGTTCTGAAATGAGTTAAGCAAATAAATAAATAAATAGATCAATTAGACAGATCGAACTTGATTTTGTCACCCTTAGTCATAGTATTTAGATTTCTCATACCCACAACTGACTCCAATAGTCGAATGTGGTAAACGCAAAAGAATAAATGATAAGACCATTAGGAATATCATGCTTATATTTTGCTATTACTAAGACGTATATGAGTGTTGGCCTATCAAAAATGCACATGTCTAGAAGATACACGTTGCTGAGATGAGGATGTTGAGATGGATGTGTGGGCATAGCAGGATCGACAAGGTTAGGAATGAGTCTATTCGTGAGAAGCTAGAGGTGGCCTTGGTGGCTGAGAAGATGAGAGAAACGAGACTGCGATGGTTTGACATGTGCAGAGAAGGAGTGTCGATGCTCCTGTTAGGAGGTGCGAAAGGTTAGTT
>DF360891.1:47317-57562 GCA_000787875.1 Solanum virginianum | reverse complement strand
CCCCCCCCATAAAAGAAAAGATTATTGTATTTGATTAGGAGTGACAATTGGGTGAGTTGGGTCAAATTTGAATGAGTTAGAATGGGTCAAGACACCAAATGGGTGTAGACCCAACCCAATTCAAATTTGCTTAGGTCAAAATGGGTTGGGTATGGAATCTTAGTAACTCAGTTGGTTGATTATCTGAACTCCCACCTTGTTGGTGAGGGTTCGATTCCCCACAATGTAATCCCTTCCCCATGTCCCCCTCCCCCCCGGTCATTTTTTAAAAAAAGGGTTGGGTCAAAACGAATTGAGTAACGGGTTATAGAGCGGGTCAAGATCCAACACGACCCAATTTTTACTTATTTTATTTGTTCTTTTTTCAATATTTTAGTACTTAATTAAATNTGAAAATATTTTAACAAGATCTCTCTCGAATTAATTCGGATTGCATATCAATCCAATTTTAAATGAATTAAAATGGATTGGGTTGGGATGAGATGAGTTCAGTTAATAATTAAACGAATTTTAACCCGTCCAAACTTCAACCAGTTGGGTCGGGCGGGTTGGAATTTATTTTGTCACCCTTAGATTTGATGCAACTTACTGTGTGTTTTATCAAAAATCAAACGACGTCGTCCTTCTATTTTAGAGGAGTTTTTATTTTTTGTCACATATATTGACAACTGGATTTATAGCCGTTACAAAGCAGCCTCATCCCAACAGTCGCCAAAACTCCTTTTCAAAAATAAAATTCGACCGTTAGAACTCAAAAAATCACAAAATCTTCATTTCTACTCCATTTTTTTTAATCTCTGAAAAATAACCCAAGAATTTCTTTCTTGCAAAGATCAAATTCAGACCCACAAATCTCTCTCAACATACAACTGAAAAAAAATCACTCAAAATCGGAGGAGAAATGTCAGTTCCAGATGATCAAAATACGTTTGTAATCGACGAGACTTATGAGTTCTCAGCACCAAAGTTTTATGACTTTGTTGATGAAGAAACGGAAGAGGAAACTCGGAAAGCTGAGCTTTGGTTCCAGATTACAAGAAGCTATGCTCCTTCTCGTATGTCGTTCTTTCTTTAATTTGGTGCTTTTTAAAGTTTGAATCTTTACACTATTTGGGGGTTTTGTGTCTCTTGCCCAATCGAAAATAGCCTCTGTATCTCTAGGATAGGATAAGGTTTGCATACACCTAGTCTTTCTGGACCTCATTTTGTAGGATTACATGAGGTATGTTGTTGTTATTGGTTTTGGGCGTGTTGTTGTTTGGTAGTTGATTAGTGGGAATTCTTTAATTTATTTTGTCGAAATTCAATTCTGATCATGTTTATCTTTAAAACTTTTTTCCTAATTGGGGGTAGGGGAAGGTGAAAGGTTAAGTAGTCAACCAAATAAGCTACTAAGATTTCTCGTCTTACTTCAAAACTTAGTTACTCCTTTGTGTTATTTTTTGGGGTGGGTGGGTGGGCGTTGACCATAATTATTTGAATCCAAAATTGTTATTGTTGAGGAATGGAGGGTACAAAGTAGGAATCTTGATGTAATTGGATCTATGTTGCTCAGACTCTTCAAAAGTGTCATTGGATACGCTTTGAATTCGCCAAAAGTAGTATAGCGAAATTGAAAGTGAAGAGTCTGCGCAACTTAGAAATGGATGGCATTTAGGATCATTGACCTCCAAATTGATGTTTTTATTTTTTTTCCCCAATTAGATGTACTTTTTTCTTTCATTTAATGGAATCTGTAATAATGCAAGGCACTTATAGATGATGAAACAGCTAGTGGCAGTTCAAATGCATTGAAAAATGTCTTCTAATTTATACAGCATACAGATCTTACAATTAATGAGCATTTGACTTGACTGTGAAAAAACTTCAAATACACACAAAAGTAGTTTAGTGTAGTTGGAATTCGCAAGTTTTAAGAAGTAACAGTATGTGCTTCACTACAGTTACTCGCGTCATCACCCTACATATAGGTGGAACCAACCAAGACCGAATACTAGCACCCCCTTTTATCCTGGTGAGCAACATTTGACTGATTAGGCCTGTTAGTTTTAAACTTGGTTCTTCAGTTGATGTTGGAAGGTATCTGGTGCACATAGGAGCTGGACAAAAATGGCCTGTTTAATTGGGAACAAGTTATCCCGGGATTAGTTATTCCACAATCATTATTCCACGCTCATGTGGGATAAAAATAACATTACAACACAAGGATTGTATACAATCTCAAAATTAGTTTTTTATCGCTTATTCCCCCTACCAAACGAGCCTTGAGTACAAATACAACATCATAGAATTTAGAGGCCTATATATTGTACTTCAAGAGATAGGAACTTGAGGGTGTCAATTAGTTGGAAAGATTATTGTAACATAGGTAATCCACGGGATAGTTCTGTTTCACCTGTTTATCCATCACATATTTCTGTTTCGTTGCATTTATGTTGGTTCTGTAGTTCTGTTTCATCTGTTTATGTTGCTGTTGTTGATTGTTTATTTTTATCAGAGTACCAAATGTGGAATGACATGTTGATTTTCTTCTTGGCTGTTTGTCCAGCTTTTATGCCAAAAATCAAGACTGGTAGAATGGTTCAACTTGAGAGCCTTTGTGACTTCAAAGATGCTGCGGAGTTGCAGGATAGCACAAGGTCTGCAACTACTTTATATTGCAGTTTCCTGAGTTCTGATAGTAGTATAGCGAAATTGAAAGTGAAGAGTCTGCGCAACTTAGAAATGGATGGCATTTCATTTGGGATTATGTTCTTTCCTATGTTGCTCGGATCTCCAAAAATGCTCCGGTACCTGTGTCTAATCCTCCAAATTCGCTACTTTTCGAGGATTGCCCATGAACCCAACGACATTTTTGAAGAGTCGAAGCAACATAGGTTCTTACTGGTATGAATGTACTGACATTACAGTCTGAAAACAGGCCTGCAGCTGAGCTCACTTCTTCTAAAAGTAAAGACGAGGTAAAGTCAAATTTGATCATACCAGAACCTGGTACCAGTCTTCCTAATCTAGTATGTGCCACCTCCCTTTACTTGTAGAGCAGAAGCACCCTTCTGCGCCTTTTGAATGCTGTATCTTATTGTGTCTTTGTAATCTTCCAGGAATCTGAAGAGAAGCAGTCTACTGTCCAAGGTATGTTGCACTATGGAAATCCTTTCCTATCTTTGATCCTTAGACTGAATTGGCTCGATAAAGATTCTAATTTAGCACATTCGTGTAACAGAAACTTGCACACCTGGACCAACAACATCTCAGAAGGGAGACTCTCGGAAGACCAACTTCAAGAGACAACAAACAGCAAAAAAGATTGCAAGCATACTTAGAAACCCTTCAGCATTAAAGTCCAAAACTCAACCACAAGAGTCACGTCTGACAAACTCTAATCAAGCTACTGTTAGAAAGTAAGTGACATTTATATTTTCTTAATGCTCTAGCTGTTCTTTGGTCCTAAACATGCTTTTGTCCCATAAAAAGTAAGTGATTTCATTTGTTGCTGCACAGGCAAGCAATCAAGAAAACTGATGTACGAACTCCAAATTTTGCTCAAGAAAACCAAGCAGTAAAGAGACAAAAACTAGACGAGGGAAAATCTAGGAAGGTAAGTGTCTCCTCTCTATATCTTCACTGGATGTGCATTATGCAGAATATTTTTTGTTCCTTTATCTGATGATCTTGCTTTTTCTTTCTTTCCAAACTGCTAGATTCTTGATATCAAACCTCCTCGACATTTGCCACACAAAACAAGACTAGGGGTAGCTAATAGCAGCTCTAACCTGTTCTCGTCTGCAGCTAAAACTCGAAAAGAGGAGAGAAAGGTGAAATCATGACTCCTTTTTCTTGCACTTTCGAATACATGCAAACTTGAATATTCTGAATCTGAGTTAAATTCTATATTGTGCAGATGTATGTTAGGCCACTTGTTTCCCCATTCGTTTCAACAGCAGAAATGATAAAGAAATTCCAATCTGGCACAAGGGAAAAATCAATGTCTTGCATGAGTAATTCTACTTCAATTGTAAGTATTGATGCTTTACTAGTATCGTAATTTTGATCAGATTCCTTAGACATATTTTTGAACTACTCTCTTCACCCAGGCTGATCCGACTGGACTAGTGCAGAGAAAGCCAAAACTTACATTAACCAGGCCTAAAGAGCCTGAATTTGAAACAGCTCAACGTGTCCGTCCAACAAGGGTGAAGAGTTCAGCTGAACTTGAGGAAGAAATGATGGCCAAAATTCCCAAGTTTAAGGCTCACCCAGTTAATAAAAAGGTAGCTCATGTTACATATAGCATTGGCCTTTTGATTATCATTTCTTAATATCGTACCATCCAATGTTTTTTTGTTGTACATTTGATAACAGATTTTCGAAGCTCCAACTCAACCATTATTATTACCTAAAAGTACACCCCAACTTCCAGAATTTAAGGTATTGTATAGTGATTCCAAAAGAAAGCAAACGAATTGATAGCAAAGTTTGCATACCAGGATAGTCTGTTTGATATCTTTACTTGCGCAGGAGTTTCACTTGGAAACAATGGCAAGGGCCAATAAGAACGCGGATACAACTTCAGTTCAATCAGTAGAATCTTCTCAGGTACTGAAAGTGCCGCCTGTAGTTAACTCAAATGAAAACAATTACTTTCTCTATACTAACTGAAAACAAATCCATTTGATCTCAGAGTCATCAGTGGCAGCCGCGTCTTACAACACCCAAATCACCTGTTCTGAAAACATCACTAAGAGCACGACCTCCGATTGCCAAGAGCACAGAAGAATTGGAAAAGGAAGAACTTGAGAAAGCGCCAAAGTTCAGGGCAAGGCCTTTGAATAAGAAGGTAACATTTGCCACCGCCTGCTGTATTCTGGTGATCAATTATATTTAACTCTCTTGCTTCATTCTAAATGTTTTTCCCCCCTTAATTTTTTCAACTTGTAGATTCTTGAAAGTAAAGGAGATTTAGGAATGTTCTGCAACACAAAGAGGCAAGTGACTGTGCCTCAGGAATTTCACTTTGCTACAGATGAAAGGATTCCACCTCAAGCTAACTTTGATGATCTGTTTGACAAGGTTCAATCATATTTCTCACCGTACTTCTCTTGTTGTCGTCTTATCGCTGCTCTTTCTCATCATATGCTTCATGTTTTTTCCAGCTTTCCTTGCATTCTCAACCTCAAAATGACAAGGCTACTCCCAGAAACACTATACCAAATCCTTTTCATCTCTACACTGAGGTACATAACTTCTTTTGTTTTTAAGCTGAAAATATAGTTCTGTCCTGACTTGACTCTTTTCGCAACTTAGGAACGAGGAGTTGATAAAGAGAGGAAGTTTTTCTCCGAACTTCTACAGAAACAGATGGAGGAAGAGAGGTCCAGAAATCCCAAAGCAACTCCATATCCTTATACCACTGATTATCCCGTGGTATGAAAGCTGTGTACCAATTCGGTTGATTGGTATCCTTTTCACAGAAAAACATAAATTTGCTCATTTTATCTTGTCATCTTGCCAGATTCCACCAAAACCAGAGCCAAAACAGTGCACGAAGCCAGAACCTTTCGAACTTGAGAGTCTCATTAGGCATGAAGAGGAGATGAGAAGGGAAATGGAAGAAAAGAAGAGACTGGAAGAAAAAGCAAAGCTCGTGTGACATTTAAAACAACAAGATGAAATAACATTTTAGTACATTCCGCGTCTCTCCTTTTACTCTAATACTGAAAGATGGCTAATATTTTCTACCTTATTTATAATGCAGGGATCCAATTCCAGTTCCTGAGAAAGAACGGAAACCGTTCACTGAGGTTCAGGAATTCAATCTACATGTAAATCACCGTGCTGTTAACAGAGCTGAATTTGATAAGAAGGTAACTTTTTTCCCCTTTAATCACGTTCCTAGGCTTTCGTATGGCTTTCACACTCACCTATCAGTTGCTGTGCAGATTAAGGAGAAAGAAATGCTGTATAAGAGGTATCAGGAGGAGGCAGAATGTGCAAGAATGGCAAGTTCATATTATCTATCACTACAATTCATAGATATTTTCATTATGAAGTATGTAGACTAATTCTAATTTCTGGAATTGAATAGATGGAAGAGGAGAAGGCCTTGAAACAACTAAGGAGAACTTTGGTACCGCATGCTAGACCCGTGCCTAATTTTGATCATCCTTTCCTACCTCAAAAGTATGTAAAGAGTATATTGGAATTTTTGTTGTTCTTCTTAAACTACCTTTCTCTTACTTGTCTTCCTCGTACTAAGACGACATTTAAATCTGTATATAACAGGTCTTCCAAACATGTGACAAGACCAAACTCCCCCAAGCTACAAGTTATTAAAAGGAAAGAGAGGAGAAAAATGCTTTGCCCCTATGCAGCAGTTTCTAGTGCTGCCTCTCAGATGAGATGATTGTATCAGACTGATGGTTTAAAGACGGAGAGATGATGATTGTTCAAGAATGCTTGAACCCCTCCTGGTCCTCCACCCTCGTAGACATAGGACAGCACCTACAAAACTATGCTTTTAGCATTGATCTGTAATAATAGAGTTTCACTCTATGTAATCAGTTTTTTTTAGCGTTCAGTTAGCATGGTTGATCTAATAGAGTTCATCTTTCTTAGTACTTTGATTATGTAACCAAGGAAGGCAAGAAAACATGAAACTTCATCATGGTATAGCTAAGATATGAACCTCACAGTTCTTTTCGAAGAATTTCACCACTTGTCTCATGGTTGGCCTAGCTTTGGGGTCTAAACATCTATATCCTCAGTTTCATATTCATCAACACATCAGTTTGCGTCGAGGCACGGCCAGTGTTGGCAAACTCTGGTGCCAAGTAACCCACAGTGCCAACAACTTGAGTCGCGCGCTTAGCCACTTAAACCAAAATCACCTATTCTTGCATTCATTTCCTTGTCAAGTAGCCTTAATGTCCCTACGGAACACGGTTCATCCTCTCTTAGCTAGAAATCTTGAGTTCGAATCTAAAAATGAAAAAGGTCTTGTCAAGAAGAGCTTCTTTATTTACTTGTCTTTGTGCAATGCGAATTTAAATTATTTGAAAAATCCCTTTGGTTGTCTTTTAAATTAGATACTAAATGTCGAGTGAAAATAAAAAATGATGGCTTATCCCTCAGCGGGACAAGTGTCACACTAAGGTATACTACTCCTAAAAAGGCAATTCCATACTTAAGGTAAACTCAAATCTGAGACTTCTAATTAAAGACGAAAGAATATTTATCATTCGACCACAATCTTTATTGGTTATACTCCCTTCCTCTCATTTTAATTGAATTTGTGAGGCAATACACACATATTAAGAAAAACATTCAAAGAAAATATAGTGTAATTTATCTCTTAAAAAATATATAACTTCAATAAATGAAAGTACAAATATGAAAAAAAAATTCAAACATTTATCTTGAACTTTGAACAATTCAACTATTTTGAACCTTGAAAAAAGTCTCAAAAATTCAATTAATTTGGAACAGATGAGTATATTTGAAATTAAACGTTGGACTTGTTCAACTTTCTTTGTGGGCGTAAATTTAAGCTCAATAATTTAACTATTTAAGGACCATACATCAATCTTAACTTTGAATTATTCCAACTGTTTATATTCCAATGTTTGACAATTTGGGTATGTATTATGTACATAATCAATATATGTTGACAAAATGCAAAGACAAAAAATGTCTACTTATCTAATAATGAAGATTCTGTCGATGTACAAAACATAAACTAACAGAGTTCCATTCGATAGAATTGTTTGATTTTAAGAATGATCTATATAATTTTGCAAGTGGGACTATTTCCTCGTTTCGTTCGATCATTAATAACTTGATCCCTGAAAATACGAAAGTACATCATAAAAATCATAGTTAACCAAAAATACTTTCAGTTTCTGTATCATCACAGCATGCAAATTGAAGTATGATCAAGACCCATCTTTTCATTTCAATTTATTTGTCTTACTTTTCATTTTAATCCATTTCGAAAAACTGCATTTCCAAATGCTCTTTCATTTCAACTATCCACATGACATTTAAAACAACAAGATGAAATAACATTTTAGTACATTCCGCGTCTCTTTAATTTAAGATCACAAGATTCAAAAGCTTTTACTTTCTTAAATTTTGCGTCAAGTCAGAACCAAACAAACAAATTGAAACGGATGGATGCAGATGGTTATAACACATCACTTGGTTTTTAAAACCAAAGATATCTGCTATGAACCTGTAATTTACCTCTTGAAGATACCAACTTTACAGTCTTTGAATAAAGTTTGCTCTAATCTGAAAGTAAATTTATTTCTCAAAGAAATCTGATTGTGATGAAATGTAAGAAAGGAATAGACAGTTAATCAAGAAGATATTATATTAGTAATGTACATTAAACTACATCTGCACAGCAAGTCTGGTGAATCTGTGTTCAACTTTTTAATACAGAAAACTTCTTTATGTATTCTCTGAGTCTCCAACCTGAAAGAGAGTATAAAGCTTTGTCAAACACCTTTCCGTCTGGATCGTAGGAACACAACGGCCTTCAGACATCTATTTACAAGGAAAATAATCATGATGTAAGGTGTGTTCGGTAGGAAGGAAAATGTTTACCAAGAAAATCAGTGGGTTACTTATTTTCTTCTGTCCCGGCATGTAAGCTAAAATTATTATCCTAAAGCATTTGTAAAAAGTATTGGAGGTAGAGGCGTGGCCGCATGGGGACGAGAGCTGCAGAGATGGGGCTGAAGATGAGATGTGCTGGAGGGTGGGGAGGACACAATCAATGTGGAACTTGTTTTCCCGACTTTCACTAGGCAAGTCATTTTCTTCATTTTGAAGGAACTTATTTTCATACGGAAAATGTTCTTCCAAATTTTTTGACCAACCGAACATTGGAAAATTAGAAAACATCTCCATACCAATCACACCCGTAGTCTATACTCAGAACGGCAAGCAACAGGGAACACATTTTAAACAACAGCAGTGTTAAAAGTAAAGCCACAATGAGCTACTGGTGAATTTGATTAGATTAATCGTGTGCACTGGAGCTTGCAACACAAAAAGGTCAGTCGTTATATGTTGTTCAAATATAACTTCAAGCAAAGCATTTACCTTTATAAACAGGCCGGGCAATGTCAGTTGCTCTATATCAATATGAATTCAAGAAATAACATTTATTCAAGCTGGTGGAAGAGGACGTCGGCAGGTTGGACACTCCATCTTTATGTCCATCCATCTTTGCAAACAACCGGAGTGAAAGAAATGATCACAAGGTGTCACCTGAACATTATTAGGCCAATTACTAACTGTGAATATTTTTTGGAGTTAAAATCGCATTCTAATTGGAACACTAAATTAAGCTAGAGAATTTTTCTGTTATGACCATATATATAGTACCATGCAATTATTTGAGTGTTGGGCATGATCAATAGCAGTCATGCAAATAACACAGTCAGTGGCATGATTTGTCCCCTGATCAAACCTTCTATAGTAGTTATACTTCTCGGGTAAAATCTGCAACACAACAATGAAGCTTACATAAGATAAATGGAAGCACAAAATATTCAGTTTTTTTCTGCTTTCAACAAATAATCCTTCCGAGAGTTTCAACTGAAAGAGCAGTATCAAACCTGACGTGGAATGAACCACCGAGATCCAAGATAGTGCTGCAACAGAAGAATTGATGCCTGCATCGCAAGGAAAACTCCCAAGCAGATGCACCAATTCTTGTCAGGCTCTATACGCATGAAGTTGTGAGGACAACCAAAGATATATAATGGAATTGCCAGACGAGTAACAGTCATTCCCAAGATGTAATGAGGGTGCAACGGTTTTCTTGAGTCACGAATGACATTAGTTACAACCTGAGGTATCCAGAATGAGTGTAAAAGCAGAAGAATAGGGCGCAGAAACTTGTGAAACTCGTACATGAACAATAGACCACCTAAAAGGATCCCATCTGCAAAAGATTCAGAAAAAGAAAAGGTAAATGCGAGCAGATTGTTTATGATGAATTGCAAATGCAACTGAAGTGGCCCAACTTTGAAAGGAGAAAGACATTGGATTGGCCCGGTGGAAATGCTTCGACGTTGCTTTGGAAAATCTCACTTGTACCGAGTCAAAGAACTTTAGCTCACTATGTGAAGTGATGTTAGAATGGCATAATTGCATAATATTCCTTCTATAAAAGTGTAATCTAGATTTTATTTTCTTTTTTTACATGATTTGGTAAGTAGATAGCAATTGCCT
>DF360891.1:32864-47154 GCA_000787875.1 Solanum virginianum | reverse complement strand
AAAAGCAAAGCTCGTGTCGAACACTCTTATATTTCCATTGTTGCTTTCTTTTCTACATTTCAGACACTGAAGCCTTCTCGGATCATTCTGTTATATCAAAAGTTACCAAACTGAGTAGCCCAGTTTTTTGTTTTTATGGGGGAATAAATAATTAGAAATACTGGAATTAGAGCCTCTGGATACCTAACACAAAAAATTGGGGAATATAGATAGGAAAAAAATGATTAATTCATTAGCCTGTCCACAAGCAAAATTGAACAAAGGCGTGGGAACAGTGACAACTCAGATACATTACTTTTTTACATTATTTGATTTTAACATAATATAGGCATGTGTATTAAACGAATCTTCACTTGCTGATTCTGTTACTGTTTTGGCACAAGTCCACCTCAAGTAAAAGATACTTACAGAAACGGCTGTACAGTATTGACAATTCACGCCTCATTGCTTCCCAACCCTCTCCGCTATTCATGGGCCTATTTGCCTTCCATATAGCAAGTAGATATCTCATCTCAAATATTGAGAAGACAACAAACTTGAAGAATGCAGCAGTTGCAAAAGCATTGAAAAGGGATTCTGCAAAAGAAGAAAGAAAGGGAAAAACGAACAGTGCCATAAGAAAGAAGTGACCAGCTTTTACTTCGAACTGGGACTACTAAGGTATGATCAACTTGCAGAGAACTCTGTAAATGCATTTGTACTAACTGGGACTACCAAGACAACAGCACTTATCAAACTTACCAACAAGTATCCCTGCGGTCAGATGCAAAAGACAAAGATAAGCATCCATGATAGCCTGTTGTCCAATCATCAGAATTGAAACTTTGGCAGCTCCCTAGAAAAAGAATATCACATGTCATTCTAGGCTTTATAAGAGAGGGGGAGAGAGAGAGAAAAGTAGTCCTACTGATTGGGTGTTGCTATGTTCCATTTGTCGAATCAGAAGGAGCACTTGCAGAAAAGATATCTGGTGGGGATCAGGAAGTTAAAGAATCCAGACAAGTGATATCTGTTACAACAATAACATACAAAAAAAATGAGAAATGTTGTAGGATACAAATGTGACCATCAATGTGTAGTTCACCGCTTTGTTGTAGTAAACCTCTATATTGACAGAAGTAGCATTCAATAGCATTGGTGAGAAACAGTCTCCATCAGCATCCACTGAAGGGCTCTCTATCAATCCTTCTAGGTGATAATGATCACGAGCTCCATCTGAGAAAGGAAAATAAATCACTTGCTCCTGATATTTTCCACAAGCTTATGAATAAGTTGAATATTGAATCAAGATAAGCGTTAAAATAGAGTAAAGAAAGTTGTGAAGAAGTCCAATATCGGTGGGGAAGGGGCACTTTATATGACTTCGGCAATCCTCACCTCTTGAGCTAGCTTTTAAGGTTGTTTTAGGCCCAAGATCCATTTCTTAACATGGTATCAGAGAAGACCATCCTAAATCTTGTTTCCCAATTTGGATCCACATATTAAATTGCCCACGCTCTAGATGTTTAGTCCATGGGGAGGGTGGGGGGTGAAGAAGTCTGACATTGCTGGTGAAGGGGATGGGTGGTCTCTTTATATGGCTTGGGAAATCCTCACCTCTGGAGCTAGCTTTTAGGGTTGAGTTAGGGCCAAGACCGATTTCTTTAAAAAAAAAAAAAACTCTTTTGTTTGAACAACTGCATCATAGTACATGTATGGATTGGAAAAGTTTGATGAATATGTAAATAAGCATATGATTATCCTGAACGAGTTCAGGAGAAGTATCTTAGGTGACATAATGCATTTTGGATATTTTAACGCAAGGTTCAGGATCTTCATAACTTTAGAACATTAATAGGCATCAAAAGCTAAAATACACAAGACATGAAAGAGTGATGACAAAAGTTCTTTCAGATGATTAACATTTATGATTTAAAAAACAATCCTTTCTTGATGATTATTGGAGTAAAAAACATAAAACAGAGTTCATGAAATGAATGAATTAGGAAGCATATAAGAAAGCCGAATGATCCGGAGAAGAAACATCCTCTTGATGCTTGAGTCATATCAAGGTAAAAATTAAATAAGAAAAGCCAAGTACCATTTGAGGAGGATGAGACACGTGCAATTTGTGCAGCAATTTCAATATTACAATTTTTCTCCATCTCGTAAAATGGTGCTGCAGAAACAAAAAGATACATAAGTTAGCTAGGAGCTAAAACATTATACTGGATCAATGTTGAAAACAACATTATTACAGTGTTTCTTTCTCCAAATCTTATCTCGAGAAGACTCCTGGAATATCTGGGACGAGAAAACTCCAAGCTGTCAACAAAGATAAAGCAAGTCATTTTTCAATGAAAGAAATCTTCATAAAGTCGTAAATTAGAATCATTGTCACATGAAATGGATGTACATCTAAAGTAACTATCATAGCCATTATGGAACACAAGAAATCCCTGATAAAGTGCCTCCTTTTTGTCTTTTCCAGATAATTTGAATTTGACTACCATGGAATATGAGATATCTGATGGTACTTAGCTGCCATTGTGGAAGAATAAAGATTAAGAGCAGTCCTCATTTTCTGCTATTTTGGTTTCAAAGAAGCTAAACCAAACTGCATAAGCATATGTTTTTTCACAAGGTAAAAAGGAGATAAAAGAAAAAAGAAGGCACATGTAATGTGAATTGACTTATTGAGACCATTGGCAAGGAGCTTATCCAGATATATTGGTCATTTTTCCTCGAACATGTGAATCCCTTATCTATGGAAGAATGGAACATCCAAAAACCTTTTTTTGAAAAACAAAAGGAAAAAGGAAAGGATAAGGGGAAAGGAAGCCCATCAGAGGGGATATGAATCGTATTTGTAATTCGCTCTCAGTATCTCCACTTTGAAAAAGAGTTTTACTTATGCCTATCAAACATGTGCTAAAGTTTCAAATGTTAATAAAAAGATATACCCTGTAAATTACTTTAAAGAAAGAACAATACAGTAGATAAAAGGAGCTCTAAGGAAGTTGAAAAGAGAAGTTTTGAAATTTGTTCTACTCCATTCGTTCCTAAATAAAGTGACTTTTGGCCTTTTCATTTTGTTCCAAAATAAGTAATGTGTTAGGGTTTCAAAAAGGAATTGATCATATTCTTCCAAAATTACCGTTGTTTTAATACATAGAGATATACACCATTAAAGAATCACTTCTTTCTTCAAGACATTTAATTAGGGATAAATTAGTAAAACCACTCCTTATCTTCTAGGAATGAATTATTTCTTAGCTGTGCCCAAACTGAAATATCATATAAACATCAAAGCTTGCAAAATTCTCAATGGTATTCAAGCATTATGTTCTTCAAATATAAAGCAAATAAGTAAGTAACACCGCAGAAGAAATTTGAAGCATGTCAATTGATTCTAGTAGCAGCAAAACTCATTGTAACAGATGATCATCAGGAGTCATGTCAAAGATATACTCAATAATTCATGCTGAGACAAAGGACATATTGTTGTAATTAATACCAAGTGATATGGATTTGATAACAGATAATCGTCTTCCTGGCCAACCTCACCATCTTTCCCACTGCAAATTTAGAAGCATGACTGTGAGTTTACGAAGCACATTAAAATAGCATCTGCAGGAATGTTAAGTGATGTGTGAATCAATATCAAAAATTTACATTCCATGTTCTGAAGAACACAAGATTTTGAAATTTTAACAACGATTTCCATAGAAAATAAACACACTTTTAATTGGAATCCTTAAGCATGAGATAAGGACTCTAGCAACTAAAAGTTAGTAACAATTGTAAATTTCTGGCATTAATTACTTAAGAGCGCTTAAAGCTCAGCAAAGACACCCATCCTAACCATCCATTGTCTTATATTCTAAATACATTTTCTTATTGGAATCATTCAGCAGGATAAAAGGACTGAAGCATTTCAAAGATAGAACACAACTGTATACACTTTCGGCATGAATAACTTAAGCATATTTTTATATCAATTTCTTCCATGGTGCACAAGATAGATGGTGTTGGAAATTTCCTTTCAGCTTAGATACCAAATAAGAACTAGTACATTGTTTAAAAAAAATTAATAATAAGAACTAGTACCTGTAAGCTATCATTCGAAGTTGTCTAAATGGCCATATATACACACCTTCTACCCTGATTTGTGCACCACCAACTCCGTGTTCATTATCAAAAACATCATGGAAGATGATTGCACCCTGTTGCTTGGAAAATGAGATCAAATAAAGATTAAACCACATAAAGGTGCAATTTCTGCACTAGAAATATTATCATCTAAGAAAGCTGAAATGCCTAATAAACATTACAATTAAAAGTTAATCTGCATTAGAGTAAGTGCATTGGACTTCAATTTTAACGAATCATGTGTTTCACTACTTTCAGCACTCATCAGAGGATAGCAATACATTACAACAGAGAAGCAAGCTACAATCAGTAAGCACACCAGACTGTTCCTTGTAAAGTGCTGAACTTACAACAGTCATAATTCCATGGTTTGCAATCTTGCACGTGCTTATCAGCACTGACGGACACACGAAAAAGCCAAAGGGGATTCAACATCTACTATATATATAATATTAATCATGTATAAACAGTGTAATTGTCCATTGAAGTGAGTTTAGATGAACTTACTAAAATTGAAATAAAACCAACTAAAACTTTCTAATTCCATAATGTCTAGTTTCCTTTATGCCTGGAGCTATGCGATCATTGATTAATGCCTTCATGAGGAACATGCAATTTCACATTTACCATATGGTTATGGATATATGTTCAATTTGAATTTTGACAAAAGATGTATTTAGAAAAGTTCTTTTTTATGAAGGGAAAAATTCACCCCTATACAAGACGTATACCAAAAAGAGAAAACCTTACAAGAAATATGGTTTTCTACAAACATACAGTCAATTGCAACTTTTGCTTGGAAACGTCATATGCTTTATTAGATGAGCAGATAAAGTACAGTAAAACAAGCATGGCATGCAGCAAGTCCAGGCTTCCAGCTATGACTTATGATAGATGTTCTCTCAGAAAAGATTAAGTACACTACCCAAGTCATCAACTTAAAATACAGTCAAACTATAGGGACACAATGACATAGACAATTAATAGGTTACAGACAAGTATTGGGCGGGGATTTAACATAGCATTTCATAAAGAAATTCACTAATTTAATGATGACGGAACTACCTGAACATAATGTACACCAGTTATCTTTGTTGGATTACTTATCAATTCAAGGACAGAGTTGCCATTGGACTTCCTAAAATCAGGAAACCTGGAAGAGCTATTTGCTGAATCTAGGAAATTCCAAGACCCTGCAGCTCAAATATCAAGTTGACGGTATTATTAGATTCAAGACCGAAGCAGCAACTGAGTTCAGTAATTGAAGTTATCATGAATTTTCTGCCATGTTGTGTTTGATGAGTCCTACTCAATCACTTCAAGGTGTTATCACCACATCACATACAAGTGAAGGAAGCACAACAGGAAAGCTTTTTTTAAAGAAAAAATGGTAGAACAACACGAAAGCGTTCTTCCACACTCATGTATAATATGAGCAATAAACTAAAACATCATACTGTACAAACCTCTGTAAGTTCCTGTTATATTCCAAGCAGAAAAAGGCCCCAATTCATTCTCATCCTTTCTTACAAGAAGCCACTGCAACAAACAATAAGGATAATGACTAGGCATGAGAGGCAGGTATTCACTTTTAGCAATGATACTATCTTCATGTCCCCTGTTCAAATATAGTAAGTTAATGCCGTTTCAGAGTACCACACTCCTAATGAGCTCCAAAAAGTTATAACTGAGCAAGGATAGAAACCTTGATCTTAATCACCAAGAAACAGAATTTAGCTACCGTCAAATTTGATTTGATACATTTTCCTACTAAGCTTTTGATATCTAGTCTTGACTGAGTGTTAGAATAATTTCATATCTCATTTACTGAATTATCCAGTGAATAATTTCATATCTAATTGACTGAACTTATCCAACCATTTCATCAGCCCAGATTTTCTTTTTCGGTGTCCAGCATTGATTGGAGTGGAGATATCTTGGCTCTAGGCATAAAAATGAAAGAGTCCCGAGAAAATCCTACCTTATTCCGGATTTTCTCACAATAACAAAGTATACTCATAAGAGCAAGTTCCTTATTAGAAGGGGGGACAAATAGAAGCAAAACATTCCTTGTTAGTTAGATAAATTCCATTGACATACCTCCTCATCGTACAATGTCCATAATATAAAGCCACCCTTGCTAAGCTAAACTAACTTGCATTTAGTTTGAAGCACTAAACCTATCAGATGCAGGTTAAGCAAATAGCTTGGAATTCCTTTCACCAGCTAGCTAACACAAAATTTGCAGTTCATCACTTGAGCACTTGAATAAGTAAAGTTTCAGTTTTTCTAATACAACAACAGAAAAAAAGGAACCCAATGTAATCCCACAAGAGGTGTCTGGGGAGAGCAGTACGAACGCAGCCTTATCCCTACCTTGTGAAGGCAAAGAAGTTGTTTCCGATAGACCCTTGGCTCAAGTAAAGCATAAAACACAACAAGTATGTAAAGGAAAAACAATGAAGAAGAGAACAATAGCAACAACAGATAATACACTATTCAAAATCAAAGTAACAATCTTCACTGTGAGATACTCTATTGAGCTGTTCCAAATTAAAATGTCAATCTTCATGGTGTGATACCTTTACAACATTAACAAATCAAATCAATCTACACATCAATCCTTAATTAATTAGGGCTGTACTCTTTCTACTACTTGGACAAATTTCATTCCAATACTAAATAAATTATCCTTAAAAAGGCAAATTACACAAGGAAGTGCAGATACAAAATGTAACTCCAATACCAACCTCATCTCCCCACGAACGATATCTTTCTCTGAGAGGCCTCAGACCCATTACTGGACAAAACCCTCCAAAAATGAACCATAAACTGAAAAGAACTCTAAACAGAACTCCATAATTTCTCCTCTTCAATCTCAAAAAATACAATCTTTTTGCCACACCCATTTCAAGATCAATTCAAATTCTTCACTTTCAAGCAATTCTTGAGCAACCCAGATGAAGAAACAAAACCCATTACAGTTACAATTTCATAAAAAAGACAACTTTAAGAGAAAGAAAAGAGAGAAACAGAAAAAGGGGTTGCTTAAATTGAAGTCAAACAACATAAAAGAACAACCTCATAGAAAACGAAAGCTCAACATAAACAGAATCATTTGTTCTATTGGCTTGGGGTTCACCAAGAATCCCTTCCCTGGTCAATTCAAGAACCAAAAATTAGAAAACCCCACTTGTATTTCTTTATTAAAAAACAGTTACAATCTAAAAAATAAGATAGTGGGGGGGTGTTTTCAGTTTTGCACAAAGTAAAAATAAGCTAAAAAAATCATTTTTTGACATTAATCTTCTCCTAATTTTTTGACTGGTGGAGCAATGAAAGCATAAAGCTTAGTGTTTTGATGGAAGATGCTGGATTATTGGGCTGTAGAATCATCATTGATTCTCCAAAAGAGTATTTTAACGGCTGGGATTGAACTGTCACTGAAGGAAGAGGATGGACTGTCACTCTATCTCTTCTTTGTTAATAGTAGACAGGCAAGAGTTGGACCAAGAAGTTGTTGGGGTGTCTCTTAAGGGATAATTTAGTTGGTTTTTTTGTCCTATTTTTGCATATGTTGCAAAATTGAGTTGGATTTCTCACATTTTACTCAATAATAGGGTATATCTTACAAAGTTATTTTATTATTTAAAATGAAATCGAGAAGAAATATAATGTTCTGATATAATAATTATTAATTGAGTGTTTAAAAATAAATTTTTATGAAATTAGGTATATTACGAGAAGAAATATAATGTTCTGATATAATAATTATTAATTGAGTGTTTAAAAATAAATTTTTATGAAATTAGGTATATTACGAGAAGAAATATAATGTTCTGATATAATAATTATTAATTGAGTGTTTAAAAATAAATTTTTATGAAATTAGGTATATTACGAGAAGAAATATAATGTTCTGATATAATAATTATTAATTGAGTGTTTAAAACTTTATCTTTATGAAATTAGGTATATTTAAGTTTACAAACTTTTGAAATAATCATAAATAATTTGTGATAATCTAATATTATTTGTGACTAATTCAATAAGACAATTAATTTTACTTGAACATAGTATGAAGCCATACATGTTTGTTATAACTTCTATGCCACAAATTTCTCTATCTTGTAGTATTGATATCATGATAATTTTATATGCTTTGCCAGTTATTTAATAAGATAGTAGGTTGAATATAGCAAAACAATTATATTTGCTTTTTTGTTAATCTTTGTAATTTTGACATAATAATAAAAATGTACCATAAGAATGTGGGGGTGGAGGGTGGGGGGCAATGGTTAAATACTGAAGAAGTGCATAAAAATGAATCTAAAGTTCGATGAAATACCGTGAAGGAAGTTGCGTTGGATTTAGCATGATGTCAAATTATTTTTCTTCTATGTCAACAACAACAACAATAACATACCCAGTAGAATCCCACAAGTGGGGTTTGGGGAGGGTAGGATATACGCAGACCTTACCCTTGCCTCACAGAGGTAGAACAGTTGTTTCCTGGGAATCCTCATTTTAAAAACCCTACATATATGAATATGTCATCTAAAATCTAACCCATACTAGGCTAGGGAAAACTTCGAATTTAATGTATAATTAAAGTCATCCCATGTAATGAAAGGACAGTGAGTGAAGACTGCATAATATTTTCTAGCTTTATTAATTCTAAAATATATCCTTTTTTATTTTCATAGCTTTGAAACGATACCATGAGTGAAATGAAATAAATAAAGAATTTTGTATATGTATATGTAAGAAGATTTTTAGTTCATCTACGTGGCATTACCACAGTCTAGCAATTCCTTGTTATTTTTAGGTTTACAATTTCACTCTTCCTTTCCGCAATAGAAGTGCGCACTCAAATGTCACTACAGCTTCACCAACCTTCCACACGCCGCTTTGTCCCTCCCGCCCTTGTTGCCACTCCTCATAAACTATACATCTTTTTGCAAATGTCTCCTTTACTCTATCGCCTCAACTCGCATTCCAGAGTTCTCAACTGCTGCCCGTGAGTTTTTTATCGCCCTCCTCCTTATGTTAACTCATGTTTTCTCTTCATCTGCAATCTGATGCCTCCTTTTGTCATTCTTATTTACATCCCCTATTTATTTGTGCTTTTTTAACACAAATATGATAGCTAAGTGATATTAAAATCATGATTATTTGGCATAATCCATAAGTCATCAAATATGATAGCTAAGTTGAATATAGCATCAAATTACCTCAATGTTCTTCTTTGTTTAAAATCAAAATCAAAATCAAACCAAATAGAATCGATTTTCAAAATTTAAAAACCAATCCTAACCAAACCAAATCAAATATCATATTTTTTAATCGGTTTAGTTCGAATTACGATTCGATTTGAATTGCAATTCAATTTGATTTTTTAACCATAACCATGAACAGCCCTAAATATAATAGTCAAAATTATCTTGTAAGTGTCGACTACAATAATCTATCTTCTATAGTAAATATAACTTACTATGATCAACTTGGATGATTTTTTTTTTTAATTCAGATAATATGTAATTTAAATCTCAAAATAATTGGCATATGTGCAATAATTCTTTTTGCCAGATGTAAACATTTTTCTGAAAAAATTAACACCATTCATTAATTAATCAATAAAAGACAAATTATTATAATTATAATATTTAACACAACAATTAACTACCAGCTAACACTTTCCATATACTCCCAACAATTCAACGGTAATTTCTTACATTTTATCTCAATAAATACTGCTAATTTTTTCACTCAATAAATCTCAAAAAAAATTCTCTAAAATTTCAGTATTATTCATGGAGTTTCAAAGCTATTTTTTTCTGATTTTTCTGGGGTTTATTATGTGTTGTTCATTTTGTGAAGCTAATCATACATTTTATGCTGGTGGCAAAAGTGGCTGGATTTTAAATCCTTCTGAATCTTATAGTCATTGGGCCGAAAGAAATCGCTTTCAAGTCAATGACATCATCGGTAATTCTATCATTTATTTTTTGTTTAACAAATTTTTTAAAAAATTGAAAAGTATATGTATTTTTGAGTTCACCTGAATTTCTTTCGTTTATAACTTATATGGTGCAAATAAAGCAAAATAAGTAATTTTTACATGTCCAAATTTTTGGATCTTCTAGACTAGGGGTGGAAGGGGTTCGTTGAATCGTTTTATCGAAAAATCAATTGTATACACAAATTTATTTATTTTTAATAATATTTTTTTACATATATAAATTTTTGGATCTCCTTGACTAAGGTAAAAGGGGTTCATCAAATCGTTTTATCGCAAAATCAATTTTATATATAAATTTATTTTTTTAATAAATATACAATAAATATTGAACTCTTTTAATGATTTTTTTTCCTTCTGTCCCTAGATCTTGACATAAAAGAGAACTTTTTAGTGTAAGGAAAAATGCTGTGAAAAAATATATTAGATTGTTAATTTGAATTCTAATTTTTTATATATAAAAATCTTTTTTGAACCTCCTTGATAAAGAATAAAATTTAGAGGTTTTATCTAAACTCTTTTCACCAAAAAATCATATATTTTTTTTTTCAATTTATGTATATAAATAGTTATAAATATTGAACCTTTTTGGCAAAAATTATGTATTTGTCTATAACATAAGATAGGGGAACTTTTAATATAGTGAAAAAAAGTGATTAAGAAATTATTTTAATTTACTTGTTTGAATTCTAAGCGTGACATCTTGGAACTCTTTTTTCCTTCTAAATCTCCTTGTTAGAATTTCTGACTCCACGGTGATCGATTTGTATGTGTTTATTTTTAATCATTTTGACCCCTTTTTTTTCTTTTTTTTTTTTAGTTTTCAAGTATAAATTGGGCTCAAATTCAGTTCTTTTAGTCAACAAAGATGATTACAACAATTGCAACAAGAAAAATCCCATTCTTGTATTAAAACATGGTAATTCAAAATTCAGATTTGATGGATCAGGCCCATTTTATTTCATTAGTGGACATGAAGATAATTGTGAAAAGGGCCAAAAACTCATGATTATTGTGATGTCACCCAATCACCACAAAGCCCAAAGAGCATTGAGCCCAACATCTGCTCAATCCATTGGCCCAATTTCACCTGCTCCGGCTCCGACTACTTCCGGGGCCCCGGGTTTTATTGGTGGGTTTTCTTGGAGTTTTATTATTAGTTTGATGATGATAATAGCAACTTATTTATGTGTCTTAGCTTAATTCTTATGTGGTTAATTATTTTAGTGAAATGTACCTTTTTTCTTTGTTGTTCTTCCTTTGATTTAATGGAATTTGATAGAATGAAAATGGTACATTGAAGCAACTTTGTTGATTTTTTCTTTTTCGATTTATCATTTGGTATTCATTTTGGGATCACGAGTAATTAATCTTATTTTGTGTGACGTAAGACCTGTTGAAGAAGTAAGTCAACTCGTAATCCGGAACAGTAAGTAATGGACGTAAGAGGGAATACTAACAACATGTAACATACATAAGACAACACAGGTATGAAATATATACAAGTAAAAATAATACTCAATCGGGTGATATCTCAATTTTTATTTTTTTTAAATATTTTTAATTACCAAGGCGTAATAAACAAAAGGAAACAAAGAAAAAGAAAAAAATGTGTCATGATCAAAATTGCGTAGGTAGATCCTAGGACAATAGTTCTAAAAAAGTGGATTTCAAAATCCGTCCTATGACGACAACAACATACCCAGTGAAATCCCACAAGTGGGGTCTGGGGAGGGTAGAATGTACGCAGACCTTACCACTTCCCATAGTAAAATCCGTCCTAATATATATAATATAAAGAACTTTCTTAATGACCTCCTATGAATCATAATTTAGTTACTTACCCTAATTAATGAAAATTGTAAAGAAATCAAGAATTAGCCCTAGCGCAATGTGTAATTCGAGTGCATCCACGACGATAAGGATTAACTCTTTGGTTTGCATGACAATTATAATAAGAAGCCCCTCGTACATTACAAGGAACATTGTTCCTCGACATTGCCCCATAACTAATATACCCATTTCTTCCTCCTAATACACGCCGGCTAATATCCGACTCCATCATCATCTCTTCCTCCGAATCAATGCAATTCCCAACCACGCCGCCATTGCACCTCCTCGTTGAGATTGCATGGTGGTCCCCACCGTGCATGATCGATGATAATTGATCGAAGTTATTGTAGTGACTCTTAAAAGTATTGTATGGTGATGATGGATCGATCAACATGGCAAATATTGAGAAAATTAAGATTATACATAGCCAGAATTTCATCGTCTTCTTTTTCGAATTTTTTGTGTGTGAGGGGTGTTGATTTATATTTGAAAGTTTCTTAGAGTGTAGGGTGGAAACTGAAGACAAAAATGGAAATAATTTAGGGTTCTTATGGATTTTTAGAAAATTATGGTTCATTTGTTACAAGTGATTTGAAGTAATTTACGGTTTAGTAGTGTAATGTCTGTTTGAAATGTCCGGTTCTTGCTCTTTATTTGCTTACATTTAGGATCATCTATTATTTCTATTTTTGGCATGGACAATGTGGGGGTGCGGGTGGGGAGGGGGAGGACATAATGATATCTGTACTAAAAAAAAATTATGACACAACTTCAAGAAAACATGAAATTAGTTATTGAATTTATTTGACAATCTCTAGGTAATCCATCGCTAATTGAATTTGCTTATAATTATCATTCATTTATAGTTAAATGAGATTAGTATGAAATTTTTGATATTTAATTATGAAATTTTATTTGTCGCTAATTCCTGATTTAAGTAGTGACAACAATTATGCATCTTGAATCACCATATATAAGTCTAACTAATGATTTTACTATTAATAATAAATTGTAGATTAAATTATAAGTGACATATTAGAGATCTGATCAAATTTAGATCGCATATTGTATGATACAATCAGAGATGACACTCTCAGACAGAATTTTCGAGGAGGCACACCTTTACTGCACAAGAGTCTCAAATGGTCGTTGTTAGACACTATTTGAAAAGTAACATGCTCTCAAATTTTGACAGACAATTAATTCTTAATATCATCTTATTTATAAATTGGTCAAATAAATAAGTATGTTCTTGTTAATGTAGCAATTGGTTATCATCCTTACAAAATTATTAATTAATGCTTTCTCGTAATTACCAAATAATTAGGTAACTCAATTATATTGTATAATTTTTACACTGACAATTTGTATGACTTAAATTCAAAATAATATTACTAAATAATACTAGCTAGGTAATATATATTTCCTCACTTAATTTATAAAACTTAAAAAATATTCATAATTAACATCATCTTCTTTTTTTTCGACCTTTTTTCGAAAAGCAATTAATAATTTATTTAAAATTATTGAAAATTCATAAATTTTAAATTCGCGTTATTTTATAAGATTTATGTCAGTCATTGAAATCAAAAATAAGATCAAAGAAACTTTCGATTTATTATAGGAGAATATCAATGCCATTATCCAATATCATTTTCAAATCTAACGGTAAATCAATAAATCGCGTTAGAATTCAGATGAGACCAAACTCTTCTTTATTTGATCGCTCAAAATTCGCAATAATGATAGTAACTCATATCTAACAATAATAAAACAAGTGGACAGGAGCTGGATAGTAAAGAACACATATGATGTAATTTAATTGGGAGGAGGATCTTGATAGACCATCAACTACCATTTTTGTTGGCACATTTATTATTAGCATGTTACAAAAGTTTTACAGCCAGCTGTGCAGTACTTGTTATATTTTATTTTTTGAAAAATTAAATTATAGATTTTCATCGATATTTTAAAGTATATTTTTTTAAAGGAGATGATGTTTTTAGTGTCGGACAGGTGATTATCGTGTAAGAATTTGCCTTTGAAAAGAAAATAACAGTTGAAAATGACTGTTAATACCTCGTAGGTTGAGGAGCAAAAGAAGGAATCCGCCCGAGGAGGGGTTCGCATTTGATTAGCTAGTTGGTGAGACAATAGTTTACCAAGACGATGATCAATAACTAGTCGAAAAGAATGATCAAATTGACATTAGAAGAATTCATTTTAAATCAAAAATTAAACTTAACTTTCATGAAATGAAACGTAATAAGTAAAAGTAAACTAAAAGAATAAATAATAAAATCCGAA
>DF360891.1:18469-32785 GCA_000787875.1 Solanum virginianum | reverse complement strand
CGAACCTAGTAAGTCAAATAAGTTAGAAAAGAATTAATGCCACCTCTGCAAATTATTAAGGCAAAGTTATTAATGCTAACTACTTTTTAGCAGTTTCTAGCTCTTATAAACATCCTCCTCTTTATTTTTATTTGTTTATTATATTAAAAATATTTTTTTACTTTTTATTTTTAACATCTCAACAAAAAAGAAGTATATTATTGTCATGTTTTACCTTTAATAATTACTTATTCTTCATATTATTTTTAAAAATCTAAAATTACATAACAATTAATATGACTATTGTATTAAAATATTTATATAAATTATTACTACTTTTTTTAAAAATATACAAAATCTAAACTGAAGAAGTGAAAATGATGGGAGAAAATACTTAGAAAGGAGTAAGGAGCTATTGTTTATGTCTCTTAATTAGAGACAAATAGATTAGTCTAAATATGTTTAGGTCCTCTTTATGGTCCTGACGTAATCATTTTTGCAAAAAAAAAAAAAAGCTAAGTTTATTAATTGCCTCCAATAGTATCCTTAATATGAGTAATATTTGGTCATTCTATTAAAAATATTTATTTATTTATTTTAGTAAATGAAGAAAAGTGTATTATTTTCATTCAATACCATTTTTATAATTTAAATATAAATTTTGATTAGGTTATCCCCAGCCCCACACATCCCACCCCCGCTATCAGTGGCGAAGCCACATTAGAATTACAGGATTCATTCGAACCTCTTTTGATGAAAATTATATCATTTATGTATGATAAAAAAATTTCTTATCTATATATAATAGATCAGATGTCGAACCCCCTTCATGTGTCTACTTTTTAAAATTTTGAATCTCTTAAGAAAAATTTTGACTCCACCACTGACCACTGGCTATTAAGTTTGTTGAAAGGAGTCAATACAATGAAAGGTGCCCATAGCTTCATGTATATATTTCCTCAACAAGAACATTAATCACAACCATATGAAATCCATTTTCCATCTCTTCATGCAATAAATGCAAGAAATTAATAATTGCAAATATCTTATTATTCACACGCCTAGCTTAACTACTCAACCAAGTATTTATTTATACAACAAGGTAAAGATTCAAGAACCATACATAGTACAGCATTGTGTAACAAAATTAGACCTAACAAAAATGAAGAATGTTAATGTGAAAAGAATGGTAGAAGAAGGAGAAGAAGAAGACGAAGAAATGTCATCATTTCCTGTTAGCCCTACGGGGCAGTATTTCACGAGTTCAGTCATGTCGATTTCTGTTATTTGTGTGTTGGAATCTGAAATTTCTGTTGATGATTCTTGCGCCATGACGTTGCTTAAGAATGTTTTTATACCTATCAATCCTCGTTTCTCTTCTATTATGGTATGTTCCTTCTTTTGTTTTTTTATTTTTTGTCTCCTTATATGGTCATAGACAGGAGCAAAGCTAAGTTGAGGGGAGAAGGGTTGTGTGTGTGTTGAGGGGGGATAGTTCAATTCAATGTCTTTTATTGAAAAATTATATATGACAAGTAAGATCAAAATTAATTTCTTTAATTTTGTTTTATTTAAAATGTTGATATCTCTGGGCATAATGAAAAATTATATGAAGAGTTTAAACGATGTTGAAGTTGGGATTTCAGTTTTATGAGTTACTCTAAATTTTTAAAAAATTGGATTCCAAATTTAATATTTTAAAAACATTTAATAAAAATACAAATTTGTTTTTGAACAAAAATTACTGAATTTGTATCCGACCTTCCATATTGAGTTCAATAGTTGATTTAGGCCATAGAGTCAAATTTGAAGTGTGATTTTTTTTTTAAAATAATCGAGAAATTCATCTGTGGCCCGCTCTTTGGATCAACCACGAGCTTCTAAACTTGGTGGATAATGGGTCCGCCCCTCTATCCTTCTCCACTTAAATATCAGACTTCACTTTGCATCCTCCACCCTTTGCCACTTGAGCTAGGCCTTGGGGGCTTTTTTTTAATTCTTATTATATAAAATCTTGATTCTGCCACTTATCATAGATAATTTTTATGTTATGACTTATAGTTTTAGTTAAAAGTGTTAGGACCAAGATCTATATTATTCTTCTATCCTAGATTGTTATCTTATGAATTTTTATCCTTATTTTTCTTGATTAGGTAAGAGATAAAAATGGAGAAAAACAATGGAAGAAAGTAGAAGTGAAGCATAAAGATCACATAAATGTGCCAATTTTCCCACAAGGAAAATCAAAAGAATTTTATGATAATTGTTTCAATGAATACATAACCAAGATTTCTATGGAACAACTCCCACAAACTAGGCCACTATGGGAAATTCACATATTCAAATATCCAACAACCAAATCAGCTGGAAATTTAATCTTTAAACTTCATCATTCACTTGGTGATGGATTTTCCCTAATGGGGGCACTTCTTTCTTGTTTACAAAGAGATGATGATCCTTCACTTCCCTTAACATTTCCAACATTTAATAGTAATAATAACAATAATAATCTTGATCATAAGAAGAGGCTTTGTACAAATGTGACTCAAAGGGTTAGTGGAGTTGTGAATACTTTGATGGATTTTGGATGGAGTTTATTGAAAAGCACAAATCTTGAAGATGAAAAGACACCAATTAGGTCAGGATATGAAGGGGTGGAATTTAGACCAATTGATATTACAACTATGGAGTTCTCTCTTGATCATCTCAAGCAAATTAAGTCCAATCTTAAAGTGGTAAGTCATTTGATTAATTATTTTTCCACGTGACTTCTTTGTTATTGTATTTGTTTTGCTTATGCTAATATATTTACCTGAGTTGAGAATCTGTCGTACTATTAAAAAATTGTCAAAACCAACTTGAAAAGAATTAGTTGGGGAAAAATTACCTTTTTAAGGGCAATTTTTGAAAAGAATAAATTAATTAAAGAAATTAATTTCATGAGGTCGTTATCGAAAAAAGACTACATATTTTTCTAAGCTACATTTGAAGTGGATTTCATAGTTCGCTTTTTAATAAATTAGAAATTGACCTATGAGGTCAGCTTTTTAAGTCAATTTTTTATTTGCTGCTATTTTACTCATGTCTGAAATAATCTCTTTATCTTCATAAAGTAACAGCATCTCACTTACCCAAGAAAATAAATGTTAAAGAGAGCATTAATGATATTCAATGCCGTCATCTTCTTCTTCTTCTTTCAATAATGACAGTGTTTAATTAGATTGAATTGTGTATGCTTAGACTATTTTATCGAGTAATTTTAACCTCTCACTAGTACCAATATGAATTTTGAATAATTTTGTTACCAAAACTTATTTTCTTTTACTTGTTCACTATTTTCAAAACATGTTTTCACTTTTACTTATCATTTTTCACATATCAAAAAAAACAAATTCTATTTTATTTTATACATTAATTACTGATTCTGCAAATTATTTTTTGAAACCTAAAATTATATACCAATTAATATGATTATTATAATAAAATATTCATAATAGTCACTATTTTTTAAAAAAGAATAACAAAGTTCAAAATTCACAAATAAAAATCAAGGAGCATCCTTTCCTCAAACCATTTTTATGGTAAGAAATTACGATTCAACTACTCGATACAATGATCTATTAAATCGTAAAGTAATTTTTAATTTATGTCATTGAGTTCTATGAGGTGGCCTAAAAATAGAGAAATTTAATTGTAATAGGCAATTCAGTACAACTCTCATGACCAACATTTAATCTCAACCTTCTTTATTATAGTTATTGCCTCATCTTTAATGTCATCACAAGGTGCAATCAGGGGAGAGCTAGCATATGGTTAAAATAATTTTTTATTATATATAATAGATATCGAACTCTTTTGGCTAGTTCATGTGTTTACTTTTTCGAATTTTGAACCCCCTTAATTAAAATTCTGACTTCATATTTAATTATCTGGTATATATATTGCTCTTTTTGTCTACTATATTGTCACATAAAATGCTTTAACATGTTAAATTTCACTTATGATCTTACATTTTTTCTGTGTAACAGACGATAAACGACGTTATATGTGGAGTTTTATTCTTGGGAGTTCGATTATACATGGAGGATACGAATTACGAGCAGAAAAATGCAAATTCAACGGCGTTAGTGCTGCTGAACACCAGAAATATCGAGGGTTATAAATCGGTAAAAGAGATGTTACAACCCAAAAATGAGTCAAAATGGGGAAATCAATTTGCATTTTTACATGTTTCATTACCAAAAATTGATCATAAAGAAGAATCATGGACTAACCCTCTCAACTTTGTGTTTAAAGCACAAGATGTTATTCAGAGAAAAAGAAATTCTGCAGCTGTTATTCTTACTGGAAAATTGCTAGATACTTTGCAAAAATATAGAGGCCCTGAGGTAAAATAATTCTCTTAGTTGATTTTATAATCAAGTGTGTGATATTATGAAAATATACTCTTTTTGTTTAAAAAAAAATGATCTAGTTTGACTTAGCACGAAGTTTAAGAAAATAAAGGAGATTTTTCAATTGTGATTTATGTGTTTCTAAATTAAAGCGTTTCAATTCAAATGTAATCTTGTGATCTTAAATATATCACGTGAAAAACTGATATTAAATTATTGCCAAAAAAAACGAATCATTTTTTTTAAACAAACTAAATAAAGATCCATTTTTAGAAACAAAAGGAGTATGTTTTTTTTTAAGTATTGCAATTATGTGTTTCATTGGCTTAAATATTGTCTACTAAAAGGGGGGGGGGGGAATTATTTACCTCATTTAGCTGAGGGGTTACTAGGTTTTTAATTAATTAATACTCATTTTATTTCATATTAACTGAATTTGTGAAGTAATATACACATATTAAAAAAAATATGCAAAGGACATGATTTGAATCATTATTTTCACTATTGCATTTGTGAAATTACAAATATATATATAATTTTGTAAGCACTATAATTATGAAAGGACAAATATAGAAAAAATTTCAAATATTCATCATAAATCTTGAACAATTTAATTATTTTGTACAATAAAACAAGTCTCAAAAAATTTCAAATTTTAATGTGAAATATTTTGTTGAATATATAGGTAACGGCTAAATATATTCATAGCACATTGAAGAACTCAAGCATGACAATATCAAATATGATTGGTCCAATGGAAAAAATGGCTTTGGCAAATCATCCGGTTAAAGGCTTGTACTTCATGGTGGTTGGGGTTCCTGAGGTAAATTTACATAACTACATCCTCTTTTTCCTTTTAGTTTAATTTATTGAGTATCGACGTTGGAAGAAATATTTATATTATTATATAATGCTTATCGAAAAATCATGATCTCATGTATATGAAAAGTTCGTCAAAAGAATCGTGCTAGTACAATTTTGATGGATTTTCGATGAAAAATCCAGTAGAAATTTTGATTTTTCTATTAAGCGCTAATTGATTTTGTTAAGTTAGGTATTTCTTGTGTATTAGCAACGATTTCTGCCTAAGAAGGTGATTTAAGATAATATCTAAGCAGTTACATATTCAAAAATTTTGACACAAATAGTACACACGTGAAAAATTTTATATAGATTACTTTAATTTCACTACAATTTTTTTCAAATTTCATGTATCGATTCTTGAATGTCGTCTGTCGAATCGGACGCTTAACACCCACCTTTAACTATGGGGGACGTCACACTTTAACTTCCTGCCTTGACCTAAGCCTCACTTCGACAGTTCTGTCTATTGTACTAAAGCAGGTGAAACTTTGTCAGACTTTATATGTGCACCGATGCTTCTTTTATTTTTCCAAGCAATTTGTAAAGCTTTTTTGCATCGCAATACCTATTATGTTGCTTTAAATAACTTGCGATTAAATTACATTGATAGTACAAAAATAAGCTTACATATTTTATTTTATTTTTTTGTGATGCAGAGTTTAACAATAACAATGATGAGCTATATGGGAAAATTAAGAGTGGCAGTGGGAACAGAAAAAGGCTTAATTGATCCACAAAAGTTCAAATGTAGCATTGAAGATGCCTTTGATAGGATTTTCAAAGCTGCAGTCCCTTCTAATTCTTACAAATCTCCAAATTAATCCATAAAATTTGGACTTTTATTATTATTAAAAAAAATTATGTGTTTTTTATTCGTAATTTATTTTGTAAGCATTGGAAATTAATGATCATTTGATGACTCTTTATTTATTTTTTTTCGTTCTATTTGTATTTTTTTTATAGTAAAGAAATACAATTTGGTTTCACTTCACATCTTCAACTACAATCTTTGGTTCTTTTTTTATTATTTGATGTTTATTTTGAGACTTGATTGATTTAAATTTGGGTGTAAGGTTTATCAGAGGAGAAAATATTCTTTATTTGATTTATTTTTCTATTCTAAGGATTTAAATCAAAGACATCTAGTAATTAAATAAAACCTCACTGAAGTAATTCAGATCTTGGGAAATTTGATATGGTTCTGTGTTCTAGTTCATTTTTCTTGAAATGAAATTACCCGATAATGTCATTAATTAAATTGCTATAAATTGTTATGTAGCGATCTGACCCAACACTAAGAAGTATTGTCCGTTTTGGGCCTAGCTCATCACAGATTTATGTCTTTGGGTTAATCCTAAAAGGCACCTCAACCAGTCATTTACTTATATATTCAGCATCTCTCCTATGTTTTATCGATGTGAACATCTTATCTCTAGATGAGTTATTACAGCCTGTATGCATTGAAAGGCCATTTCCAATATTGGGCTATGCAATAGATATTGTTGTCTAATTTGTTTAGATTTGGGTTGCTACACGTAGTTTCACAATAGGGGAAATTACAAAATAAAAAAAAATTAATATGAAATTATTTACTCAAAGTGAATTCGACTCAAGTTATTTATTCTTAATGGATTGATGATCCAAATTATTTACCCTCTTACTGTACTTTTCCTTTTTTATTTCTCTCATGACGTTAGAATGAATTCTCTGTGATACTTCAGCGGTATACTGATACCATCGATATATTGATACCCTATCGATATTATATAGTTTTGAGTTTTTTTTTTAAGAAATAAAACAATTAAGAGAAAATTATTTAAGTCACAAATTTATTTATTGAACTCTAAATTAGTAAAAAAAATATATATCCTTTGTGATACTCTATCGTAAATTGATACTATATTAATATCATATAGGACCGAGCTTAATCCTCTATGATACTCTGCTGGTATATTGATACCCTATTAGTATCACAAATGTAAAGAGGTATATGAATATATATAAGTTGTTTTAAGAGACATGTGCTTAGTTTTCCCTTCACAACTTCATAGTATTGTATAATCTTAATGAAATTATGTTTGAACAAATTATATTATTTTTTGTCTTTATATATATAATACCACACCTCATAAGATCGACTGAAATAAACTTACAATTATAAAGTAAATTAAAGATACAGGGTAAAGTTATTTATGCACTATGAATGTATAATTGTTTTACATCATCAGATTAAATTTCATAACAAGCCTTATATGATAACCTGAAAAATAGAAGAGCAACTTGCTGCAAGTGATTAATAATTTAATATAATTTATTATAAAATTTAATTAACTTTACGCTACAAATCACATGAGTTATGCTAATAATAAATCTGTTACATCAAATAAACCCTAGCATTTCAGATTGAATCTCATTGTCCCATGAATGCAATAGATTTTCAATAATATCATCAGTTAAAGAAGAAGAAGATCCATGAAGCAATTCCTTCACTCTTCTATATACCATTGTAGCTCTACATTCTATTGATGAGTTCCCAATTACCTACACAAAAAAAATTAAAAAGTTTCCAAAATGAGCTTTTGCTTTACGAGAAAATAGTCAAATAAGTCCTCAACCTATAATCGGATTTTCAACTACATACTTTATCTTTACGGGAGTCCTATCAACCCCCTGAACTATTTAAAATTATAATTAACTTCACCTTAAGATGTCATAACTAGTTATGTATCTTGTGGTGTAATACACGTGCGTACCACATCAGTGTCATATTATTACCATGTCAATGCCACGTAATAAATACAATAAATTTGTAATTATTTTTACTACTTCTTTTTTCTCTTTTTTTTTTTTTTTTTTTTTAATTTCAATTGTAGCAATTACAAAACCTCCATTATAACTAATGGCATCTCCATCTCCAAATCCAACACATAAACTCGTGAGATCTCACCATAGCTACACCTAACACAGATCTTTCTCTTTTGCTACCACCAATGATATTAACGATTGTTGTCATTGCTCATCCCGAAAATTGATGTTATCGTGACTTTGAGGATGAATTTTTGAGTTGGTTTAGTTGATATGTGATGTCATCGGTGGTAGCGGTTGTACCAACCCCGCCGCCATGACAGTGGTGGAAATGGGTGGCCTGAGTAGAAGTGGAAGTGGAAGTAAATCTGGAAAGTGAAGAAAGGAGAAGGAGAGAGAAATTAAAAAATTAATTTTTTTTATGCTTCTAAAGATATCCCATTTGTGATTAATAAAGGATGAAATCACCTCCCATTTTTGTTGGAGTTCACAATTGAGAGGAGTATGATGTGATGTTGAAAAATAGAAATTATTATGGAAATAAATTTTCTTTTAGAATCTTAATTGAAAAGTGATAACTAAGTAGTTTGATGGTTAGAATTGACGAAGAAATTTTGTAGATGAATGTGAAGAAAAGTACATGAAAAATGTGAAGAAGAAGATGAAGAGTGGGGTGAATTTGGGGAGGGGGGGAGCCAGGGGGAGGGGAGGATTATTCAGATCTAATTTAAGAGAAGTAAAAAGGAAAAAATAAGAAGAGGAGAGATTATTTAAAGTAAAGTTTTGATTAATGAGTATGTTATTTTTAAAAATTAGGTTTAATTTATTAGGTGTGTTCTAAATATGTTTATTGAAAGAAAAAGAAAACGAAATAAAAGAAAAAATAGGCAATTCACTCTCTCAAAGAGAGTGAAATACACTCTCTATGGCAACTCAGCACTTAAGAGGTAGTTTATTTCACTTTAAAATAGTTTAGGGGGTTGATAAGACTTCTGTGAAGATAAAGTGTATAGTTAAAAATTCGACTATAGATTGAGAACTTATTTGGCTATTTTCTCTTTGCTTTACTAAATAGGTTTGAAATTCTAGTCCACATTCTTTGAGAAAAAACACAGACTAGAATTTCAAGGTTTTCCACTAACCATTCTAGTCATATGTACTTTTTCATTAGGAAAGAATATATTTTATACTATCAATATGGAACTTAAAACTTCAAACAAGAGGGAGTTGTTTGGATGATTATAAGTATTTTTACTTTCAACTCGAATATTGTGAGTTCATAAATAGTTATCATATAAAATATTTTCACATTGTCAACTATCAATAATAATTATTAGTGCAATCTCATAGATAAGATTCGAAGAAGATAGATTGTTAGTTGACCTTATCCCTATTTTTTATAAGGAGACTGGTAGAGATACAGAAAGGTTGTTCTGATAGACCGTCGGCTCAAGAGAAGTGTATACAAAGTAGGGGCTATTTTAGCACAGTATTTAATAGTATTTTCTTTGTTTCAATTTATGTGATACATTTTTTTCTTTTTATATGTCAGTCCCATGTATATATATCACTTTTATATAACTAGAAAGAATTAAATTTTAAGATTTCCATTTTATCCTTATGATTTATAGCCACACAAATATCTAAAGTCCGTTTAGACCACGACTTTTGAGTTTTTTTTCTTTAAAAAAAAATACTTTATGTCAAATCGAATGATATCACATAAATTAAGACAGATAGAATACTGACCGTAGTTTCATGGAAAATCTGCATCATAGAGTTCCCATTAAGTGAAAAGCTGGAATTAATCACTTCAAAACCTTCCTCACGAAGTAACCTAATTATGTTATAAAACATAGTTAAATTATCAAGGCCAGTTATCCAAATTAAGTCCATTGTTGGGCTCATTTCATGGACTTCAATCTGAGGTGACGATAATTTGGTACTTGGATTTGGATCATGATTTTCCATGCATAATAAATTAGGCATATTTTTACTCCTCAATAATTTTTCCAATTGCATTTTGCTCTTATCCAATTTGATTTCCAAACTTTTTATGTATGTTATTGCTGCATCTAGTTGATCTGGCAATGACATAGCTTCCTGCAACTAATTTTAATGAAAACACATAAAATTAGGTTATATATTACCATCAAATAAGAGTAGGAATATAACTTAACTTAATATATATGTATACTTACTTGAGATAGTCGTGTCGTTATATATTGTGTTGTTATTGTCCATCTTTTATTTTTTTACTTATATTGTCTTTATAAATTTTCATTTGTTGTCCACTTTAGTCGTTTCATTTCCAGTATTTTATGTTTTTTGGGATGATATTTTTTAGATGAGGGTCTTTCGGAAACAGTCACTCTATCTCTATGAGGTAGTGGTAAGGTTTGAATACATTTTTTCCTCTTCAAACCCCACTTGTGGAATTTCACTGAGTATGTTATTGTTGTGGAACAATTCATACTTCATAAAAATGCACAAGGGATCAAACATGCACATTTAAGCTAATAACTATATATGTGTTCCAAGTTTATTATGTTTATAGATTAGTGTTTATTTTCATATTTTGAGTTCTTGTTCTTTGACCTCTACTTATATATATGTATTGTAAGCTTAAGAACAAGAAGTGATTCTTCTTACCACAACAACAATAATATACTCAGTAAAATTTCACAAGTGCAATTTGGGGAGTATAAAATATACACAGACCTTATTATTGTTTCATAGAGGTGGAGAAGTTGTTTCCTAATTAAACAAAATAAATAAATATATTAGAGGAAATAGGTAATTGAACATTAGAATAAAGTCCTATAATCCTACTAAAGAAAGACTATGCCTAGCTTCTTAATCGCCTATCCAATATTATATTTTGATTCTAAATTTAAACTTGAGTTCAACATTTATTGTAATTTTGTAGTCATGGGTGCAAAACATGATAGAGCATCTACCTACTTACATTCTTGGAATAATTCTCTCGTGTATCTAAAAAAAAAAAGAAGATATTTGATTAAGTTTAATCCGTTAAAACTAATTATTTATTCGTGCTAATCATGAGTTGTGAATAAAAGAAGAATAGGATTGTGGTAGAGTGATAATTTAGCACCCATTCATTTTAATCGAAGTCTGAGGTTGGTATAAAGTTACTTTTATTAGGAAGTGCTTTACTCCTAATATGAGACTTGAATGGAATTCAGATTTAATCATAACTCAATATAAATATCAAATATCGATCGTATATATATATATATATATATATATATATATATAAAGTAGAAATTAAAGAAGAAACCTGAAAGTTTTGAGGTGGGAGGAGGGAATAAAGCTTGTTAAAGAGGGTCTTCATATTCTTCCTTCTATTCTTCTCCACATACTTCTTTTCCAATTTTGGTGTTGAATGACAACCCTGCATGATCAACTATATATGTTTCTTTATGGGAACTCTAATAATCTCTAAATATTTCTTGTTATAAGTTTTTCTACTATTTCAAGAAATTTTATAATAATAATGTGATGGAGATTGGAGAGCAACAGATATATGTATTTATAAGTTTAAAAAAAGGTAAAGGTCCACACAAAAAGTTATAAAATTGAAGTCAACAAGAAAAAGATTCCATTACGTAAGTAATAAAAACGTCATGAGTTGACTCTCTCATCTCACCTTCTCTCCAATTTCTCAATCCTTTCCTAATTATTTCCATCATAAAACTTCATGTTATTTGATACGTGGAATAAAGAATAATAATTTTTTTAAAAAGAATTAATATTAATGTTATTTTATGTTTGATATAAGATACGTATTAGAGATTATTTTATTCCTGTTCATTTATCTTAAAATGATGAAATTAATTGTTATCCTATATTTAAAATGGAATTAAAAAATCTCATGAGACATCCCAATTAATTGAGATATTCTTGATTATTCCATCCCACGTATCAAATGATCTCTACGCAGAAGTATTATTTTAGCTTGGAAAATTCATCCTAAAATAATTTAAAAAGAATTGATTTTGCAGTCCACTTGTATTTTTTTTAGTTTTGGATTTCTTTTACGAGAGATCTTCAATTTTATGCATAATTTTTTTTTATTTTATTCTTTACAGACCTCAACATCTCAACGTCCACAAGATAGATGTAATATCAGTGCATATTCTATTTTTTCCTCACCCTTTATAACTAGAAATTATTTTATTATGTCCACAGGGTATGAATATTATTTTTTTTATAACTAGAAATCATTTAATCTAATTTAATTTTCTTAAAATTTTACTAAAATAATTTCTAGTGATATAAATATTTAATGTTACATCTGAATTTTTTTTAATTTTTTATTTTTATATTTTAAATATTTAATTAAATAATATTATATAAATTAAGACAAAAAATAATTATTACTGGTAATCAGGATGTGACCTTAAATTAATAGGGACCGTGCATTTTAATAAAGCGTAGCACCAAATAAAAGTATTTGTTGCGCTATGATGTTCACATTAATTCTATCAACCATATAACACGTTAACAATTTGTGCGTATATGTTTGTATAAAAGAAATGAATTTTAAATCTAATTTAATTTTAAAAATTAGCAAAAAAGACTATTTAAGATTATATAGGGAGATCATTAATTATTGATGTAGGACTTATTCTTCTTTCCATTGCTTTTAGTATGAATTTTTTGTTACTCTATTTGTTTTGCAAATTTTAATTTTAATTTGTTCTATTTAAATTGAGAGTACTTCATTGGAAATAATTTCTTCATAGTTTTCCTAAGATGTATGACTAAGATTATGAATTTACTATCTTTTTAAACTCCACTTGTAGAATTACATGGTATATTGTTGTTGCCGTTACACCCATTAATCACAAATGTGAGATGAATTCTGTTTTGGTATTATGTAAAAGAATTGGATCTTGAGTATAGTCCAACCCTGAAAGATCAATATGTTGAAAAGTGTTGCATTAAATACGTCATTTGTCATATATGTATTCTCAATTTGTATAGCAGATAATTTAGTATATAAAATTTAAGCTTATATGCAGATGATTAATTAAATCATCGTTCTTATTATAGGTTAAAAGTTATAGTTTACTATTGCAGATGAAAATATGATTTTTTTTATTATAATAATGATACTGTTTTAGCTTCTCGTGCTAATATAATTCTAATGTATGGAACATCACGGGTTTGCTTGTTTTAAACTGACTAATAAAAATATATGTTTTAAATTATTAAATGTATTTATATTCTCACTATTGATATAATTATTATGAGTTGTCCTTCCTTCATTCCTTTATAGTTATCATATTATGCTTTTTGAGAGTGAGTTTGATTATTTTTTAAAAATTAAATTAGATTACATTAATTCGATATTTTAAAATAAAAATTGAAATATTCATAAACTATACTGAAAGTGCTATAAATTATAATTTTTTTCATATTAATATAATAAAAAAATAAATTTAAAATATTAGTCAAAATTTATATTATACAACTTTAATTACTTAAAAGGAACTGAGGAGTATATATTTTCATTTTAACTTACTATTAAAGTATGAGTTCCTGAAATGGATCAATATAAATGATATATATTACAACACATTCACTTTATTAATCATCGATATGAGACTTTTTCATTTTTCAATAATTAGATTTAAATTCACAATTTTATTATTATGATGTTAAAAATATTAAAAAAATAAATTTATTAAATAAAAAAAATTCTGAATCCACCGTTATGCGCAATCCACGGGCGCTGCATAATTTGGCATTTTCCTTTTGGTATTTTAGCTTTAAAAAGATGAAACCACTGTACTAATTTCGGCTGACTTTCAATCACTATTCTTTGGTGTCCATTCAATTAATCTATTTATGATTTGGACTTATCATCGTAATTTAACGGGCATTTCTGGGAAATAAAGGCATCACTTTTTTTAACATAAAAAGACAAAATTACTTTCAAAAATTTGTCTAAAATTAAAAAGAGATTGATCTGCTTAAATTTGAATGAATTAATGTACCGTTTACTTTATGGGTGAAGTGCATGAATATTTCTTTTTATTAAAACCTTCATTTAACAAGTGCATGAATATTTCTTTTTATTAAAACCTTCATTTAACAAGTGCATGAATATTTCTTTTCAAAATTGTTATTTAACTAGTGCCTGTTTCTTTTTAAATAAATAACTGCTTCTGGAATTTGACAATTTGAGAAACTTGCATGCGCGTTGATGTCAGGGTATCAATATATCGACAGTGTATTACAGAGG